>JACEGR010002941.1:0-115853 GCA_014170235.1 Listronotus bonariensis
AGTTACCTTTTTTTTATCTTTTTTGACATCCCACGAAGGTCTATGCCTAAATACCAGAGTACCGTGGGTGTCGGGTTATTAGATGTTTAACCCATCGTTCCCCCTGTTCCGTCAACGTTGTCCAAGCACTGAAACATGCAGTTGCATTTTACAGCACCTTTTAGACAACGCGGTAGTGCCACCACGGTCGTTATTTTTAAATAACTACTACCTAAATATGTCTCCCCGCTGGGAATCGAACCGGCGACCTCTGGCTTCGAAGATCAAAGCTCTGTCCACTAGGCCACGGGGAGACAGACCTACGGTGTAATTATATTTTTACATTACGTATCTATCCAGTCTATCATCAAAGATCAGTTATGTAAATTTACAAGTATTTTTGCATCACTTTTGTAAAAGTTAGTTGTAATTTTGTCACGTTCGACTGTGACTAAAAAGAATCCACGTTCAACGTTATAAATTTTCAAAATTTTTTTTATTGTGTGGAGTATCTAGAAATGTAAAACAAATCGGTTTTACACTAGTGGTCCAACTTAATTTTGAGGTTGTTCTGAATACGTAGTTTGATGTGATAGATTTAAATTTAATGTTTATTTTAAATTAACTGTTTTACCAACTATACTCCAGTATTTAAATATAGCTTCTAATACCAACAAAATGTGTAAAAAACCATTTGTCTCTATGGTCTGTAATATGTAAGAAGTATCCTTTTATCAGTTTTTATGCAGAATTCTACGCTTTTTTTTTTAATAAAAGTATCCATTTGATTTTAAATCATTTGAATTTATAAAAAAATTATATAACCCTTAAGATGTGTGTCATATACAGCATCAGCTAAGTCAAAAGGTTTACTGGCAATGCGTGGAAAAGTCGGTCAAACACTTGTATAATACCAACATGTAGAGAATAAAAAATAATTTAGCATGTAAACAAACTGACACACTACACAGTGAGTCAATATGTGAACAAAAATGCCAAAATTAATATTTTTATGACAACTTTAAAGTATAATATGTGTTATAATGTGTTAAATGTATATTATTATTACCATATTACTTTCTATACTGACAGAGCAGTCCACTCTACTTAAATAATAATAACAGAACTATTAAAGTGCAATAAGCCTGATACGATTTTGGTCCAGAAATCCATATCGCTCAACGCAATGTGCATCGGTCCAGCTTTGTTGTTGCTTTACTAGCCTATATACCTTTTACTTAGCTGAATTTGTATAATAATATTATACTTGACATACTTAGATCGTTGCTACAGTGCTACATGCAACATTCTACATTGTTTAAAAAATTTCTTCCTACGATCTTTCTCTTAAATTTTTGGATTTATTTCTAATTTTCTCCTGATAAAAAAAATGCAATATGTTGTGAACTTATTCCCGGTCACTCTATACTGTAACAATTTTACAGTATTGTGATTTATAACCACAATATACCTTTAGATAAGTAGTAGTAGTTTGTACTTAGATGTGCCATATAAAATAAATTAGTTAAAATATTATTTGGTATTTTTATTTTCCCAGTCACCAGTATTGTAGTATATTATAGATTATAAAAAAATAGAGCGCAACAACATTCTGTATCACCTGTGATATTTTTTCATATCTTATGCTGTTTTACTAATATTCGTAACACAATATACCAGAAAGCACGAAAGTTTAAAAATAATCGATATTTAAAAAAAGTAATTCAAACGCAATATTTATAATTTATTAGGTGTAAAATAAAACCAAATGTAGTTGATAAATTTACAATGTTAAAAGTGGATTATTTTTAGCCACAGTCGAAGGTGACAAAATTGTAACCAAGTCTTACAGTGGTTGTATGAAAAATATTTTTAATTTTACATAACTTACATGTGATATTACACCTAACATGTAATAACGTATGTCTAAAAGTTTTGGCACACAATATTTATCGGTTTTTTTCGGGATACACCCCTGTTAGAAATTGCGCACCAGACAAGGATTTTATCTGCAAATTTCGCTTTATGTTTGTATCTAACATTGTCAGGGTATTCCTCTATGTTGTCCGTATAAAATCCATCGTTTCCCTTCATTTCAGAATTACTCAAAGTGAAATACTTTTCGTCATCTAAAATAATGATTTTTTTATTGGCAAAATGTCCCGCCTCAGTTGACGACAACATCTTGGTATACGAAGAAGCTGCGCTTGAGAGTATTTGGGGCACTTACGTCTCTTTTGATATTTAAGACCATTCCTCCTCAATTCCAACGATATCGTACTCTTAGAAGATCTGTATTGCCTAGTCAGTCTCCTCGTTGACATTCCAATCTGGTTTTTGCTCTTCTCATCAATCTCTCTGACCTCTGTGCGGTAAATGCACGTGATCTTCCACTTTTTGGGAGATTTAGACATGGTATTTCCTGCTCGCACTCCGCTATTGTTCTATAAATGGTTCTGCGTGAAATGTTTTCATTCTGGAATATTCGACAGATTTCAGCTTTGGGTCTCCGCCCAACTAACTTGTAGATACTTTTTCTTATTTCTAATTTATACGACATCTTAAAGCGAAAACTTCAAAATAAATAAATCTCAACTAACAGTAAATAAAGTAAATAAACTTTTGTTTTCAAAGGCAACTTGATATTATTTTGTTTTTGTTAAAATTAAAGACAATGAGTTTTGTGCCAAAACTTTTAGGACATACGTTACTGTTTTTTAAATGTTAAGAATGATTACATTTTTAATTTAATATTACAATACGTTGTGTGAATTTACACACAATTTTTGTCAAATTTAGTTGTCAATTTTTCACTACTAACTGTAGCGAAAACAACCCATTTTTAACGTTGTAAACTCACAAAATATTTTTTAGTGTAGTTTTTATTGTATAGTTTCTTGAACCTTAAAAAACGAGTTTGCATATTTGGTTAGTGGTAGCTTAAGTCTATAGATCAACATTAATTTTATTGATTTTAGTAACAAAAATATTATTTTCAGATCAAAACATTATGCCTCTTTCAACTCTAGATAATTCACCATCTTTAAAAAACTAGTAGACGAAGATAAACTTATTGTGAAACAAGAAGATGAAATTAATATTAAAGAAGAAAATCTTCTGGAAAATCAAATCTATAACCAACCAACAAGTAATTTAATCGATGAAACAACTAATGAACCTGAATCTGGAGGAGATAATCCACCTCATAGTTCCAATGAGTTTTCACCTTGTTCCAGTACCAATAATGATACAGATGAAAAAAGTATGCCTGTGTCATGTCCAGGAGATCTGCCATCTTTAAAAAACTAGTAGACGAAGATGATTTTTAAAAGATATTGTAAAACAAGAAGATGAAATAGAAATAGAGGAAAATTATCTTGTGGAAGATGAAATTTATAACAGATCAACAAATGATTTGGTCGATGAAACAACTAATGAATCTGAATCTGGAAAAAGTAATCCACCTCATAGTTCCAACAGTTTGGTACCCTCTTCCTGTACCAAAAATGAACGACGTAAAAGAAAAGGTACTACTAGAAGCAAGAAGAGTGAAGAATCATCCTCCTCAGAAAAAGAGTATCCATGTCCCAAATGCGATAATGTGTACGCTCATCAAGGTACTAGAGATCGTCACATAAAGTACGAGTGTGGTAAAAGACCGTCTTTTCAATGTGCTTTTTGTCCATCTAAGACCAAGCGCAAAAATGATCTTATAAGGCATTGTGTAGTTCGTCATAATTATGATATAACCCAAAAAGAGACCGGTAGTTATTATATTAAACTTACTTAAACTGGAGATATTTTAATTTTATTTATTAAATAAGAGATATTGTTGCATCATTAATTTGTGCAGGGTGTTTGGTTCCCCTAATATTCGACAGCAAATTCACTTGTAATAAAAAAATCAGCACTAACTATCTTGCGAGAAAAAATCATAATTTTCCAGGGACTTTTCTAAATGCAACGTGGGCTAAAATCTATGGATTTTTTTTAATTTAATGATGCTGTATCAATAGGAATAATTGGTTTTCTTGATATTCGACGGCAAATTTACTTATACCCAAAAAATCAGCACTAAACGACAGCGACAGAAAAATTAAAAAAAACTTTATTTTCCCTAATTCTCTTTTAAAAGCAATATACATAGAATAAAATCTATAAATTATTTTCTTCTTTATACAATTTCGTATTAATAATTTTTGAAACCGTATCAATAAATTCGGTTCTCTTGATATTTGACTACAAATTTACTAATAATAAAAAAATTGCACCAAACCTATATAGCGACAAAAATGCAGAAAAATTGTAATTTTTTATGAAAATGTTATTCATCTGTCAAATATATGTCATTATAATAAAAAAATCGGAGGTTTTGTTGATTTTAGCCAATCAGATTCATATTAAGGAATAATTCTGGGCTAGTGCAAATTGCGGCTGTTTGAAATAAAATTTAAAACGATTAATTTCAAACGTTTATAATTTGACAACTTATTGGGTATTAAAATTTGTAGTAAAATTTATTGTACAAATAGGTCCATGATTTTTGTTTTGACGAATATAACTCGTGTATTAAAAAATCTAGGTAATTTTAGACAGATTCCAATCTCGAGCAGGCAAATGGATCCGTGTAATAACTGCACTTGTGCATTTACCAGCTCTTAATTGCATTTATGCATATTCCTAAAATTACCAATAATTTTTAATTACCTTGTTATACAGAGTGTTGTAGAACTATGGGATCAAACTTTTGGCGATTATTCAGTGCAACAATAGAAAATATTTTTTGAGTATAGGAACCCATGTCCGGAAAATTTAAAAGACGATACATTGCCTAAATAGGGTTTAATGTATCTAATTTTTGCCTTCTGTACATGATATTACAACAATTTTTAAAATGTCAATGTCATAATTTATAAGTTTTATTATTTTATTTCTTATTATTATTTTTTAACTCAATAATTTTATTTATTTTTTTATTTATTACTTGTTGTGATGATATCATTTACAAAAGGTAAAAATTGAATGCATTAAATCATATTTAGGCAATTCATCGTCTTCTCAATTTTAACGCCTTTTAGGGCCGGAGTGCCGTAGTGACACTTGTCTGGACATGGGTCCCTATAAATGTTTTCTACTGTTGCACTTAAGAACCTCTAAAACTTTGATTCTTTAGTTCTGAAACACCCTATATTATTTATGATACTTTTCTTAATGCAAATGGTAAAATTTATATTATTTTTGCTGCTGTATATGTTGTGGAATCAATAATTTATACGGGATACTTGGTTCTATTATTATTCAACCAATTTAGAGGTAGTCTTAACTCTTAAGGCTAAAAATTTATAATTTAAAAACACTGTAAAGAAGATAGTTATTTAGTAGAGTACCTTTAACATATACATATGTACAATTTAAGAATTATTGTGTGTATTATGTTGCTAGTAATTATGTATTTAAATTTTATGAAATAAAGCTATGTGCAACATCACAGAAATCATTTTTTTAAACTCGGTATATTTTATTTTTAATTTGGATTTTTTTTTATAACATCCTACAAAAAAAATTGGACACGAAGATATAAGCATATGGTTTTCGATGTATTTTTCTCTTCTAAATACGAATGCCTTCTGAAAATTTGGTTGCAATAGGCTCTTGACCAAAATTTTACAATGGTAGAAAACTATTTCAATTAATAGTTTAATACGTCACCAATCCGGGAAAATTAAAATTTAAACAAAATTATTCATATTTTTTTGTAAATAATTTTTAAAGTTGATTAAAATTTATTTCACAATTTGCGAGTTTATTTAACTTCACAATGTTGCCAGTGCTTATGTGAAAAGCGTCACGTTAAATAAATATGCCAAGAAAGGCACAAAAGTCTTTTGTGACGTAGGCACACTCCAACTACGTCATCGGACTATCCGGCGTTTTAAATAATTTCGCGAACATTTCCACAAAAATTCAAATTTTGGCATTATTACAAAATCTTGCAATTTCAGGGAAAATTTGAAGAAAAAATCCAATCTATCTATACCGAAAATTTGATACTTTAGGCAGAGACAAGAATGAGACGAGTAACTGGTCCTAACAATTTGTCCATTGTATTTATCTCTTTCTGGTTTAACGCAAGTTCCAATAAATATGTCTTTGTCTTTCATCATGGCAGGCTATCGTAGATGGAGCAATCATCGCTTTGCCCTGGTTGCCAAGTTGTTTACAATATTAGCATGTAAACTTTAATGTCCTTTTTGGCTCACATCTAATTAAGAGAAAGAAAATATACCATGAATCGAATATTTTTAACTTGACAAACGTTGCCGCAGGCAGTCACGCCAAAATGTTAATCGATATTTGTGTTTGATATTTTTTAATGGCCGATTTGTTTGGATAGTTTGTTTACATTTTCTGTGATTTATTGTGTGTTTCGTGGTTTTTTACCTTTAATTGGACTTTGAATATTGACTTTTATTAGTGATCACAGTGTATATATTAAATTTGTGGTTTTCAACAGATAATTTAAGGTAATATTGACATGGTTATCTGTAAGAAAAATCTTTATAAAAACCAAATAAATGACATTTTTAATAAGGTGTGTGTAATTATTGAACTAAACCCCAATATTTTATATTAATAGGAAACAAAAACAAGTACCTAACATTAAGGGCAAAAATAGCACAGCTATATAATTTGAATTTGGCGGGCAAACGATAAAGTCGACTCACGCGCCATCTGCGTTTGCCTTCCTTGAAGACAGACAAGGAAGGCCCAGCAGCTATCTCTCTCTCGGATAATTTATTTACATTTAGTTGCTCGTCTCATTGTTGTCTCTGCCTTAGGTGTACATGGGTAAGGGCCTATTTTTTCCTTTCCACACGAAACATCTTTCTTTTAATTTTCAGCAGCAGAACATTGCTGAAGGAAACTATTAAAATTGTCGGTTTTTTGAAGTTAGGAAGAAAAATAATTTGAAAACCAATCAATAAAAACTATTTTATAAATTTACATCATTAGATTGGTTTATTTCTAGCTACAGTTAAACGTGGTAAAATTATAACTAAGTTTAAAGAAGGTTTACGAATAATATTTTTAAATTTGCATAACGTAAATGTAATATTACATTTATCATGTACATATTGTGTTATTTTTAAAAATATATCATGTTCACTGTATTATTACATAATAAATTTACAAATATTTTTTACACAACTTTTGTAAAATCCAGTTTTCATTTTGTTATATCCAATTGTGGCTTAAGGTAACCACTCTTAACTTTGTAAATTCACGAAATATTATTGGAGAGTGGTTTTTATTGTATAGTTTCTTTAACCTGTTTACATATTTGGTTGGTTGTAGCTTTGGTAGATAAGTTCACCTTAATTTCAATCATGTCAGTAAAAAAATAATATTTTCAGATCAGAACATTATGCCCCTTCCATCTCTAGAAGATCTGCCATCTTTAAATAAACTAGTAGATGAAGCTGAACTTCTTAAGGATATTGAAAAACAAGAAAATGAAATAAAAATGGAAGAAGAATACTTTTGGTAGATGAAATTTATAACGAAACAAGAACTAATTTCATCGATGAAACAACTAATAAACGAAAATCTGGTTCCCGTACTAATAATGGACGACGTGGAAGAAGAGGTACTGTTAAAAGCAAAAAAGTGAAGAACCGTTCTCCCCAAAAAAAAATTTCAATGTCCTAGATGCAATAATGTGTACTCTCATCCAGGTTCCAGAGATCGTCATGTAAAGTATGAATGTGGAAAAACACCATCGCTTCAATGTGCTTTTTGTCCATCCAAATCCAAGCGCAGAAATGATCTTCTACGGCACTGTGTTGTGCATCATAACTATGATATAACCCAAAAAATACCGGCAGTTATTATATTCAACTTGCTTGAAGTTATTTTGATTTAATTGTTAAATATTTCTATTCTATTTCTATTTTTTTTCTTGGTTTTGGTCCCTTTAGGTCCAATTCACCACTCTCCCCCTTCCGAACTATGCTTTCCAGGGCTTCGTCGGCGGAAAATCTGGATAATCGAGCTCTTAGCTCCCAGAAATTCAAAAAAGAAAACAAATAATTCAACAATCGATGCAATGCATAAATTGTCGGCTGTCACCAAAATCTGCTACTGGTGTTACGTATAACCTTCACTTTCACTACTGACAGTTCCCATGGAACGCCCATCTATTTCCCGCCATTTGAGAAATACCTCGTATTACACCACCAAACAGGATACCATCAGCTTATAGGAATCTTCGCTCAAAGCGCTTAGATCCAGAAGAAAGATGCCGTCAATTTAGCGTGAATCTTTCCTTGATCCCCGAAGGTAAAAAACGTTCGTACGACACCTCTAGCCGCCACTCCGGGAAGAACTTTGTAGTTCTCTACGCACGTCCGCACTGTCCGGAGGTCAAAGAGTTTTGTTAAATATTTATTACATTTTTAAGAGATATTTTAGCTTTAGAACAGATCTTGATCTATTACTAATTAGTGCAGAATGTTCGGTTTTCTTGGTATTTATGTTTTCCAGTAACGACAAAAATTAGCTCCAAACCTCTCTCGCGACACAATTGCAATACAAACTTAATTTTCTGAAATAAAAAATGTGGAAATAAATTCATAAAATGTTTTTCTTCTCTATATAATATTTATAATTTGTTTAGAAATATCGACCCAATATTAACTTGTAACGAAGAAATTAACACTAAGGCTCTTCGCACATGGGTCGTTGAAACAGCAACAAGGACGCGATTTTTACAGACTTCGACACCACGTAGGCATATTAGCCTGTCCGATCTCAGCAATATGCGTCCTCTAATAAACAAATGCAAAACAGAACCGTTTTGTATATTGTTTACAGTGTGGGATTCATATGGTGATTGTGTCTGGTTTTTACACGGGAAAATATATGTTACGCTTAGAAATGTTTGGACCAAAGATGGATTTGTTTAAAATTAGATTTAATTTAATAATTAGAGGTTGAAAAGCGTTTTGTGCTGTATGATTATACTTAAAAAAAATATTTGTGAAAATATTACATAGAAAGAGCTTGGAATGAAATAGTAAAAGAAGTCAAACTGTCAGGTAGACAAAAACATTTTTTTTTGTCTGTAAAATAATGTTAGGTAGGATTCAGGCGTTTACATCCTTGTCTTTAACCGAGTGGGAGATAATCCAAAGGGGTAGTTTTTGTAAGGATTTTGGTTTTTAGTCTAGGAAACTAATATACAGGGTGATGCAGAATAAGATGCTGATCCTAAAAGGCGTTACTCTTAAGGTAATTTTAAGAAGAGAAGTTTAAATAAGGCTGTGTCCTAAATCCCTTTAATTTTAAGCTACAAGGTGTTAAATTTTTTTAAAAATATTGTTTTTATAAGTTAACTTTAATATCAATTCGGATATTTTTAAAAAATTTGGGGACTTCTCCTCTGCATCAGAAAACATTTTTTGGCATACAAGAAAAAAATTGCCATTGGCGTCCATAAGGGATTTAAAGCAAATTTAAAAAAAAATGGTACGCCACCGCGTTTTTTAAAATAAAAATATTTTGTTTTAATTCTCATTTAGTTTGGAACAAATTTAGATCAAATTTGTTTTAAACTAAATAGAAATTTTAAGATTAAATTTTTATTTAAGAAATATGCAGTGGTGTACCATTTTTTTCCTAAATAATATTTACCTTTAACTCCTTATGGACAACACGGGCAATTTTTTTCTTGTATGCCAAAAGGGTCTTCTAATTCATAGGAGGCGTCCCTCAAATTTAATAAAATATTTAAATTGGAAAAAATTAAGGGCTTTGAGACATAAAACTTTTCTTCTTAAAATCACTTTAGGAATAACACCCATAAGGATGTAACACCCTTTATATAAAAAAGTTAATTATTATATCTTGTTAATAATTGTATATTTCAATTTTCTGAAATAAAACTATGTGCGACATTACACTGAGTAGACTTTTTCAAACCCACTATATTATATTTTTATTTTTGTTTTGTCTCTTTTACCAGTCCAAAAAAAAAATATGATTTGAAATATAATTTAGGAATTTTGTCGTTGTTTCTTATAATAAGCCCACAATATTATATATTTTTGAAAAGGGCCACAGTATAAAATTATTTTACTCTATACAGGATGTCTCAAAAAGTGTGACGTATCAAAGTTATATTTTTTAAATGGAACACCCTATATTTTATCACGGTTTTAGATTCTACATAAAAAAATAATTTAAGTTTGTTAATAGTACCAAGTGTCTAATTTTATTCGTTTTTTTGATATTTGATTTTTTTTCAAAATACAGGGGTGCAATTAAATTAATTTCATTTTAACAATATAAACTCCTTAAAATTTGTTACAAGATTGGGAAAGTCTGTCTTATCATACGTAGGTCATATCGAGATCATAGATTATACAGGGTGATCAAAAAATAATTTCAATTTTTTAGAAAGTCAAATAGCAATATCTTCTTATTTTAAATGGAACCCCTGTATTTTTTTACACCACATGATGACAAACCAAATGCTCTTTCAAATGGTGTATAGGTTGCCTATACCTATCTTTTATACTTTTTAAGTAAATTTCGTTTTAACATATTTTTATTCCAAATGTCTATTTAAATGTAAGTAGGCTGTGATATAGCTATGCCTATTTACTAAGCCGTTATTGCAATATGTAAATTTGTTGGAAAAAAGCACAAAATTAAAAGATCTTGTATTATCTGCCACTATTTTTAACATTCACAGAAAAAAATCATTAGTTGCTTATAATGCTACTTCCAATAACACTTATTTCAGCTGAATGTGGTAATGATAAAACTTGTGTTTTTAAACAACCCTAATAACGCCCCTGGTCAGTTATGATGACATTCTGTGACCTATAACTCGTTTCTTCCATTATTCATAATCACTGTGTCAAAATTTTTAAAGCAACTATTAAGGTTATCAGATTGTTTCTCCTGGAATATTTTTCAGGATTAACTCTAGACTAAAGTAAACCATTTTTTTCACATCCTACCAGTATTATATCATCTTGTTGTTGTAGAAGAAGGGTTTGTATTTAAAATCATTAAAATTTCTTTTAAACTGACTAAAACACTAGTAATCAATTAATGGTCGTTTTTATTTTCTTAAGAAAAATATTAATGGCTGCTATGTCACAGCCAACTTTAATTTAAATAAACATTTGGACTAAATTTATAAAAACAGATTTTACTAAAAAGCACAGAAGATAGGTATAGGAGCTATACACCATTTAAAAGACTATTTTATTTGTCATCATGTGACGTAAAAAAATACAGGGTGTACCATTTAAAATAAAAGAGATATGGCTATATGATTTTCTGAAAAATTAAAATTATTTTTGGATCACGCTGTACAATATTTGACCTTGATTTGACTTACGTATAATGTGGCAGCCTATTCTACTACTACTGTTACATATTTTGAAGTTTAAAGTGTTAAAAGTGTTAAAATAAAATCAATTTAATTTTACCTCTGCATTTTTCAAGGAAATCAAATATCACAAAAACGAATAAAATTAGACACTTAGTACTATAAACAAACTTGAGTTATTTTTTAAAGTAGAATCTAAAACCGTCATAAAACATAGGGTGTTCCCTTTAAAAAAATATAACTTTGATGCGTTATACTTTTTTGAGACACCCTGTATAGACTAAAATAATTTTATACTGTGGTCTTATCCGACCTGTATATGTTCCAGTATTTACTTTTATTAAAAACCCCATGGTTATCCAGCTACAGACCGTGTCGAATATGGTGGGCCACCCTGTATTATTTAAATTCTTTTTTGCAATAAATTTGACCTCTTTTTGTCTGATGCACCGTTTTCACATAAAAACCGTTTTTAATGCATGTTTGATTTGGCGAAATTATTTTAAACTAATAGGCTAGTGTCCTAATTTTAGTTTTTAAGTACGGTGCATCCGAAGAAAAAGAAGTCAAGAGATCAAATTTGTTGCGAAATAAATGAGGATTAAAATAATGATTTTTATTTTTAAAAAAGGAATGGCGTACAATTTTTTTAAATCTTCAGTATTCATCCCATATACGGACGACATTGGTAACACATTATAAAAATTCTATTGGTGCTTAGGAGATGCGTGCCAAATTTCATTAAAATATCTCGAGCAGTTTTAAAGTTATGATAAAAATACTATTTTTTTTTTTCTTAAAATTTTAACACCCTTTAGCTTAAAAGTTAAGAGGTTTAAAACATAAGTTAATATAAAATTTTCTTTGTAAAATGGGCTAGGGTATCATATCCTGTATTTTTAACCATCAATGAAATTACACCCTGTATATTTTTTTATAAAGTAGTATTATTGCTAACCTTTCTTTTTAGAAGGTATTGCCTGTCCAAAATGTAAAAACATCTATAAAAACAAAAACTCTATGAATGCTCACTTTTCGCAAAAATGTGGAAAAACTACAAATCTCCAGTGTCCCATATGTGGATATAAATGTAAAAGAAATTTTCAGTTGAGAAGACATTTGATTTTAAAACATGACATGGTGAAGCTAGAGGACAAAAGTTAACTTTAAAGCATGTACTTACTGGACTTTATAAAAAGTTTCAAAATAGATAGAAATAAGAACTTATGTCCTTCTTCACCTTTTTTAACCGCGTCTAAATTCGCGTTTTATGACTCTTGTTGCGAAAACTCTCTATTTTCTTACAAAGTTGCAAATTATTCAAATTTACTTCCTTAAAAACCTCAAATAATCTTTTTAGTGACTTCTAAAAATATTCATCTATTTTTAAATTCTTTGTTTATTTAACCACGGTTCATGTCTCCTTTGGGCGAAATACCGCTATCAGAAAAAAGCATTTGAAGATCTCCGCCGGGCTTTTCCCGCTTTATCACAAACGCGGCCGCGCTTTTGGTGGCTTGCGCCACAGCGATATCGGCATGCTTTGTCGGGGCTTTGACTGGTTCCGAGAATAACTTTTAATAATTTCACCCTTTGGTTCTTTTAGTTGACCAATAGGATTTCTAAATTATGGAAGCCATATTTGGTTTAATTTGTTTCTGTATTTTTATTGGTTTAACCATTTCCTTTTTCTTTGGGTCCATCTCTATTTTAGTTTCTCTCCCCAAAACTCATATTTCCAAATTCAGTGTCTATTTGGAGACCTCTAACGTCACCACGTTATAATTTCCCCCAAGTGTGTCTACCCGGAGACCGCCTAAGTAGTAACAAAAGGTTACATCTCGCGCTCAAGTTAAAGAAAAAGAACGCCAGGGTTCTTTTTCACCCCCAAAGAGTAGATTAAGACTTTCCTCGTGTAACAAAAGGTTACTTTTTCCCGGTTAAATTTACGAGAACGTAAGGTTTTCTCCTAAATTTTTACCCCCAAAAGTGTATTGGGGCTCCCTCATGTAATAAGGTTACAAAGAATACGTAATAGACTTGTCAAAAGGACAACTATTACAAAAAAACGTCAAGGTTGTTTTAACTAAGTACTTATCAAAAAAGTTTTTCTTTTTGCTATTCCCAGCTGTTTTGTGCAAACTGTTTGTAGAAATTGTCTTAGAAAAGACATTCCGTGAAAACGCTAAGGTTTTCTCAACTTTTCATTTTTTAACTCGTTCCCGAGCATTACTACATAAAATAACACCGCAGACAAAATGTCTTGAGACTTTCAACAGATATACTGTACAATAATTGTAATAGTGATTTAAAGTGAATGTGCTGTGCAGACTGGACAAATTTACTGACAATAAACTGTAAGGTAATTTAGAAATAAGATCTTAAAGACTATTCGTTTTTTCAAGCCTTTATTTAGTTAAACTCACCATTATTTATCAATTTATTTTTTGCTTTAAATAAAATTTAATTGTTTTAATAGTAGTTTTTCTGTAACAAATTTAGCTTAGAAAGTTCCTACTTTAAATAATAAATCATACTAAAATATAGAACCACCCTGTGGACAAGCCACATCGAAATTAGAAGTGGTTAGTTTAAAGAAACTGCCACCCCTGAGAAAGTTGGATTGGTGTTTAAAGAAACCCAGTTTACATTTTTCTTCAACTCTTAAAAAAATTAATTAGAGACGGCAAGATCTAAGGTATACAGGGTGTTTTAAAATAAAATGCTTCTTTGGGTGTGTAAATCTTTTTTCCAAAATACCTAATAAAATTATTTGTAAAAACTAAAACCAGGATACCTCTTCAACACCCAAGGTTAGTTTATATTTATAAGGTTGCGGCATATCCTCAACTTTTAGGCGGTTCGAGGTCGGAGACGCAAAGAAGGGCACTCCACGAAAAAAAATTGGCAAGACTGGGTAAAATCAAAGCTGATGATCAATCCAGTGGCGTCTAAAATTTGCGTATTTCATTTTGCATTGTTTTGGAAGTGATATTTGTTGAAAGATGTAATTCTAAATGTTTTTATTTAAAATAAAGGAATTTACAACTTAATAATAATTAAAAACTGTTGTGTAAACGGTTGTTTTACTTATATAATAAACTGTATTTCCGGCTCTAAACAACATGGCCGAAAAATGGGAGATGTGACGTCATAACACGTCAAAGCAATATGGCCGAATGTCGCGACCCTATATAGACCGACTTTGTTCAACACCCTCAATCTCTGAGATTATGTACTTTTGGACTTAGGTATGTTATAATAGACCGTTATATTTTAGCCTTAGGAGTTTGTGGTAGAAATTTTTTCGCACCTTTTAGATTCACCCTGTATATTACTAATCTTTTTCAAATTTTATAAATAAAGCCATGAAAAACTTTGAAAAACTTTATTCTCGTAACAAGGTTGTTCGTGCAAAAACTCTTTATATCAAATTCTAAGAATTACTCGTCTTGTCATCCATATTGTCTTTGTCTCCGTACATTTTTTAATTATATGTCTCTCTCTTCTATTTCTATGAATAATGGGTTGCATAAGTAGAAGTATCTAATAAATAAATATTGTGTGCGAACTGTCTCTTTTTGTTATGTAAAGTTGGAATTTAACTGTCCTTTTCTTTATACGTTATTTTCTGGAATTGTCTAGAACCTTTTTCGCGCGTCTGTCTGCAGAGAGTGCTGTGTGCTGAGAGGCGCGTGGCTTTTTAGATTAGATTATCTGTTGATCTCGGTATGATCGCACGCGGGCGACATATCTTTTCGTTTCTGTAAAAAACACAGAAATTAATCTCTATTCTCAAGATTTGCTCTAGATTTCGTTGTGTACGCTCGCCAGTGACATCATTTTTTCCTTTTTTAAATAAATACGTACACAAATGGGTGTACTCTCTTGAAAATTAGTGAAACTCCACAAATTTTCCTCTGACTTGGATAAAGGTGTAAAAATACGAAGTTGCATTTATATTTCCCTATTGTGTGTGATGTATTTTACACAACACGACACCTCTTTCTGAAAATAAAGAAGTATAGGCCGCAAATAAAATTGGCGTAAAGGATGGAATGAAGTTTTGATGGTAAAGTAAACAAATAAAAAGTAAAAATTCTCTCAAAACAGACTGCAAGCTGTAACCACCTGTAAGTAAGCAATTTATATTTTGTGTACGAATGATGTGAAGAAGTTACTTCAATTCTTCAATTTTTCTTGAATAAACTATCATTTGGTCTCAAGGAACTACAAAGAGTGAAATAAGTTAAAGTGAAAAAATTGACATTCCTTTTAGTGAAATAAAAATTAAAATTCTTTTACTTGTCTTAGCATAGTAAAATCAGGGAAAAGTATGTGTGCAGAGAATGAATGATTAGATCTAAATTTAAGAGCTTATATATATTGGTTAATTATTTAATTATTAAATTAGTTAATTATTAATCGACTTTCATTGAAATAACACTACTTGACAGCTAAAAATAACATTTAACCACCCTATTGAACGTTCATTAAAATTGTGTTTAGTCTACAAGAGACTGACGCACCCTTTCCGAAATTGTGAAAGAAACAAAAGTAATTCTGTCACGATTGCGAACAATTAAATTAAACTATATGGGTGCATTTTTTTTGCTTTTTAACACGCTTTTATTAGCTTGGGTTGTAACTATCTATCTATCTATCTATCTATCTATCTATCTATGTAACGGAATCTTTGAGCCTAATTTTTACCAACTTCCAGCGATTCAATTTCTTTGAAACTTTGCACACGTATCAAGGACCGATGACAATGCAATAATTTAAAAACAGTATCCCGTTATCCTGATTAGGACCGCCAGGATAAATAAATTCCTTTACAGATCCTCTGTGTCTCTTGACAAAATGGCGAAGGAATTTTTTAGTGAATAAACTGGAGCATTTATTTTTAAAAAACTAATTTATATATCGAACTAAAAATGAAAAATAAATAATAGTTTAAAAAACTAAAAAACACGCTTTTATATGCAACCGAACTAAAAATTAGAAAATAATTTTTCATTACAAAGAGTTTGTCACTTCAGAATAAAAGCGTGGGGTGCTTAATATATTAAATGTTATAATTATTCTATTTGCAAATATCTATGAGGGAAAAGTTATGAACAAATAGTAAAATACACCCCACGCTTTTTACTCTGAAGTGACAAACTCTTTGTAATGAAAATTATTTTCTAATGTTTAGTTCGGTGGCATATAAAAGCGTGTTTTTTAGTTTTTAAACTATTATTTATTTTCAGTACTACACAAGAAACGCTACCACTTTGATTTACACCCTCTATACTTCAAAAATAGATTCCACCAGAAATTCTAAGAAAATACATGTGCCATACGCTATCTCAATTAGTTTTTGAGGTAATGGCGTTTAAAACTATTTGCTATTTTTGTTTCCTTAGAGTTTGAAAATGTTTTCCCTCGCTATGTGTGTTTTCTGATTCTATTTAAAATAGCGATGTTAGTAGCATTTCCCGTTAAACCGAAATAGCTACGTACGTTTTAAAGTATAAAAATCTGTTTTTTCTCCAGCCATACACTCACTGTCGACTGGATTATAACTTGAAAAAAAACACCTAAAAATTAAGAACTTTGGTACTGCTGAGATATTGAACTCCGGATCTAGGTGGGGGGTGGGGAAACAGAGTGTCTGCCCCGGGTGACACCTTTAAGGAACGGCAACTTTGCAAAATTAGGGAATGACCGACGTGCAGTGGATGGTGAGTAGTTGCGTTTGCGATCTAGATTTATAATTTTTGTTTTTGTATTTTTTTTTGAAAAAAATGCCGAACGGGCGGCAGAGGACAGTTTTTGCCCATCCAAAAAAAAAAAAAAAAAATAAGATCCGTTGCTGGATTTTTAATGCATTACAAAACATTTACCTAATTACTATAGGGTGTTTCTTTTGAGACTTCCTGTATATAATTTTTATTAAAAAATAATTTGTGTGTTTTTTAATAAATGCTAGAAATAAAATCCTGTATCTTTTTACCTTATTTTTATTAAATATATGGTAAATTTGCAAATTAAAAATATTTCTAATAAAATTATTTTTTTTTCAGAATTTTGTTCCAAATACATAACACAGTGCACCGAATGTCTTAGAAGATTTACAGATAAAAGTAATCTATATAGACATAGAAAATATTGCCAGAACTCGATTAAATCCTATAGTTGTCAACAATGCAAAAAGACATTTAGAAGAAGCGATAGTTTAAAGAGACATTGCAAGTTGTTTTGTAGTTTTTTGTGAGAATTATTATACTAAAATTATATTTTGCGTAAACTACACCTATATTTACCTAGATATCCTATACCTAATAAAAGAACCTTTATTTATTAAACATTGGTTAATAGAGACATTTTGCACCTCTTATTTTGCAATTTCGTTGTGGTTAACGTTATTCTAGGTCTGTGCAGTAACGAAAACATGATCCGTTATCGTTATTAACCATACCGGACTCCTTTAATTACGGATGAATACCGAAGAGCTTATCGTTATCGTTATTGTTAAACTGCGTGGTTGCCGGATTGTAGAATTTTTAATATCAATTATTTAAGAAGGTTGACATTTTAATGCCGTATTAATTAAAATATCATTGATACGTAGGCTCTAATTAGCGAAAAATCCGTAGCAGTAAGAAAAATAAAATAGTGTAAAGAAATTAAAACGGACTTGCATTTTTCAGGATTGCATTTTTAAGGTTTTAAATCAGTAATTTATTTACATGTTACAATCTGGCACACTTGCTTTTTATTCTACTACCAAACCTAACCTTACTGTGTTTTGCTTATACTGTATTGTTACATCTACTTTGAAAAACAAAATCAAGAGAATTATTTGCATATATTTAAATATCAATATATAACTTATGGAGAATAAAAGTAAGTACTGATTTTTCGTAAACTTTAAAATCGGTGAACCACAGGTAAAAATAAGGTTATGTGTCGAAAGCGCAGACGCAAGATAAATTTATTCGAAGAGGTTGCAAAATCTCTGTCTAAAACTGCTGCTGTAATCGTTATGTTTAATAACGATAACCATAAGGAAGCCAAAAACGTCTGTTATTTTAAGAGGTGCAAAATGTCTCTAATATAAGTACCGGAACATGCAATATTTTTAATATCGCCCTGTGGCTTAAAATGTAAGGAAGCGATAACAACTCTGTGGAATCTTTTGTTTTACAAAAAAGTAGCTCAGATTTGCAAAAACCGTAAGGTTCTATCTTTATTAGTAACTGAGATACCCCTCAATTACAACCAAAATGGGCAAAGGCGTAGCTAAGACTTTCAAATTATTTTATCCAAAATCATCTCAAAGTCTTCCAAAAAAAATTGTTGACTGAAAAATTCAACTGACTATATTTATTGAAAAATATACATAAAGTTGCCAAATTTAGGATTTGTTAATAAAATTTGATAAAAAAGCGAGACTATTCGGTTTTTAAAAGTATCGGTAATTTTCTAGAAACCTGCGGCAACTCCGATTTTGACGAAATTTGGTATACGTGGGTTTTTGGGCCGCTGATCAAGAATCTGAAAGATTTTTTTGGCGGAAACGTTTCGTTCTTGAGATATTCATTATCAGACTTGAAATTTTGAACTAATCCTATTTTTACAATATTCCCCCTTTGCACACAATTCTTGATTTAAAGCTAAAGTGGCACATAATATTTGATTTTCACCTTTTAAAACCCCGTTTTTTTACGTATTTTACATTATTTTTGCATTAAATTGCATAGCTATACTTTGAATCATTTCAATCCCAGTGTGCCATGAAGTCCTATGTCTATGTATGGTTGCCACATTATCAAAGAAAAGCCACGTCGTTTGTTAAAGTAGGATTTTACGACGGATTGTACGACGCTTGGTAAATAAATTTTGCAAAAATATTATTAACCATAGCTTTAACTGATAGGCTTCCATCGCTGATAAATACTGGTTTAAGCCATTACAAAAAGATTTTTAAAAATTTAAGAATAAAAGCTAAGCTTCTAAACTTGGCCAAAGAAAAAAAGAAGCTTATGTAAATATATCGCTGATGGTCACTTCACAAGTTTACGAAAGGTCTAACAAAATAAACTTAAAAAGTCGTTAAAAAAATTGTATTTATTTAAAAAATATTAATAGTAAAAAAGGCATTTCTATTATTGTTTATCAAAATAACCAAATGTACCGAATGTATTTTAATTTTTTTAAATAAATTATGGTCTTAGGCCTTTTTACCCAATTAGAGTATAATTAGGCCTATAAGTAGTGTTTTATTTTGTTTTTGTGTAAGACAAATCCAAATTTTTGTGGTTATTATTTTATTGTAATTAGAATATAGATTTGATTTACAATGAAATTTATTAATTGAAATATACAGGTTTTACTTTACTTTAAATCTTCCTTAACTAGGCCTTACTAGCCACACGCTTTAGGGTCGTTTTACTTATTTATTAAATTGATGCCAACTTTTGAGCATCTGACCCCTCTGTGCGACGAAGGCGACGCGACGAAGTGAAAATAAGCTTAGTTCAAATTTGAAATTTGATGATGAATATCTCGAGAACGAAACGTTTTCGTCAAAAAAATCTTTCAGATTCGTGATCAGCGCCCCAAAAACCCCGTATACCAAATTTCGTTAAAATCGGAGTTGCCGCAGGTTTCTAGAAAATTACCAAAGTTTCTTTTACCAATATGTTATTTTTTTAAGTAAATAGCATTTGCAATATATTTGATGTGGTGGGTGATGTCTTATTTTTTAAATAAAAAAAAAGAAATCTAAGCAAGGTTTTTAACAATAAAACCCCATTGTACATGCCCTTTAGAAACCTCATTGTCAGAGTGTGGACAAAATTGTAGCTAGGACCTTTAAAAAAATGGAATTAATTTTTTGTAACACTGGGCACCGGGCAGTGCTTCCCAGATTTCATAAAATCCTATTGGATTCCTGTGTTTTTATTGTTATTATTTTTCTTTCTGGAATTTTTCTTTAAATATTTTGTTTTATGTCGGACAAGTTTAGCACAATTTTTAACAGGCAATTTTTAAACATTGTGCCAAAAATCGTAAGTTTTACAGTCACCAAAGCATAAGGCCCATTGACTTGGTTGGGTTTTCGTAACTGTGATCCTTAAGATTTTTGGCACAAGTTTAAAAATGGCATGCAAATCATTGTGGTTACTTTGTCCGACAAAAAAAGTGAGGCGTTTGCCCGGTCCGATAAACGAAACATTTGACATTGACACGCTGGGTTATCGCGTTGCTACCATATACATATGGTGGTATGAATATTCATGGTAAACTTGTCAAAAAGAACCCCTTAAAGGGGTTTTAAAAGTGTTATTACCATAAAGCAATTTTTATTACTGTCCCAGGGACTATAAGTTTTTAATTAGAATTTAAAAATATTTAATTAATTTCAACTGTCCTATTTTAATTTCTATTATACACATAGCAGAGACATTTTGCACCTCTTAAAATAACAGGCGATTTTTGGCCTCCTTATGGTTATCGTTATTAAACATAACGATTACGGCAGCAGTTTCAGACAGAGATTTTGCAGCCTCTTTTAAGAAATTTATCTTGCGTCTGCGCTTTCGACACATAACCTTATTTTTGCCTGTGGTTCACCGATTTTAAAGTTAACGAAAAATCAGTATTTACTTTTATTCTTCATAAGATATAAATTGATATTTAAATATATGCAAACACTTCTGTTGATTTCGTTTTTTAAAGTAGATGCAAACAATACAGTATAAGTAAACCACAAAAAGTAAGGTTAGGTTTGGTAGTAGAATAAAAAGCAAGTGTGCCAGATTGTAACATCTAAATTAATTACTGATTTAGAATATCCGTAAAAGTGCAAGTCCGTTTTAATTTCTTAAATATATTTGATTTTTATTCCTGCTATAGATTTTTCGCTAATAAGAGCCTTTGTATAAATAATATTTTAATTAATACGGCATTAAAATTTTAACCTTTTAAATAATTGATAATAAAATTTCTACAATCCGGCAACCACGCAGTTTAACAATAACGATAACGATAACGATAAGCTCTTTGATATTCATCCGTAATTAAAGGAGTCCGGTATGGTTAATAACGATAACGGATCATGTTTGCCTTACCGCGCAGTCTCAGAATAACGTTAACCACAACGGAATTGCAAAATAAGAGGTGCAAAATGTCTCTAGTATCTCACATATTTTCCTTTATTGCTAAGTTAATTATTAAGGTTCCATTTTTAAGCTATTATTCTATTTTTATTTAATTTGTCTCTCAATTAACTATAAAACAGTTTGTATGTATGATTAACAGTTATTTAGGTATTATTTTAAAGTTATTTTCTAAATAGATTCATGTTATGTATTACACTGTGTTTTATTGACAATATTTATAGATCTCTTTAATAATTTTAAAAAATATAGAAATAAAAAAAAAGTATACAGGGTGTGACGAAATATTGTAAAGAAAATTCAAGGATAGATTCTACAATTGAAAATATGAATAAAGTTCATATAAACATGGGTCCGCCTTGTCCTCCAGATATAGAAAAAGAAAAAAATATATTTAAAATATTCTTTACCCAATTTTGTTTTAATTTGGCAATGTTACTTATGGCATTAAGGGGGTAATTTATTATTAATTTTATTACATCTAATAGGTTCAATGGTGTCTTAAGCGGGAACTGAAGGAATATTTCTTACAAAAGACGGTACGTCACTGACTGTGTAAATGTGTTTTTTTTAATCTTTGGACAAACCACGAAGGCTTAAAGCCTAAATACTAACGTACCGTGGGTGTTTTAGGCGAGGTAAGAGGGAGTTTGTTGACACGGGACTTAAATACTTGAAGATTTGGGGGGAAGGAAAGACCTCCATGGGCAGCAGGTTCCACAATCTAGAAACTCTAGGGATAAAAGAACGAAAAAATTGAGAAGTTCGGGGCCTGTCCAGTTGGACCGTATAGGGATGCAAACGCGCGGAACCACGAGTTTCTCTGTTGAAAACCGTGAGTGGAGGAACTATACTGGACAATTCTTCAGGGTAGAAGCCATGGAAGTACCTATAAAAAGCGATAAATCCCCTACAGCCCGACGACGGGCAAGAGAGGGAAGCCTTTCTGTCAGTGAAGGATCATTAATGAGACGAATAGCTCTTCTTTGAATAGAATCAAGAATGCTTAGGGTTGTGGGGGACGCCATGCCCCAGATAAGGGAACAATATTCCAAGGGAGGTCGGATTTGGGACACATATAAAGTGTATAAATTAGAAGCGGAAATACTTTTTGGCTCGAAAGAGAAATCCAAGCTTTTTTGAAACTGCCGTGGCTATAGATACAATGTGTTTATGCCAGTTAAGGTTAATTTCAAATGTGACGCCCACAAGATTGAAGGTGTCTTTGCTCTGTAAAACTTGGCCGCTCATAAGTAGAGGATGAGTATTTGATGACTCTTTTCACGACAAGGAACATGATTGTGTTTTGGATGTGTTTAAAATGTGTCTGCATTTTCTATATTAAGCAAATACAAATGCAAATTTTATTTTTTATTTTTTTCGTATCTTGTTTACTTTAAGAAAAAAACATCCACTTAATTGCATATATTTACAGCATAAGAGATGATTTGCGCAGAATTTTTTCTAAAAAATTAGGTTTTATAATTTTTTATTAGCAATAATGTAACAGCAACAATAAATACTTATTTAAATAAGGTGTATATTTAATCTAAGAAATTTTTACTATAACAAGTATTTTTTAATTATTTTAGTTTTTTAACATCCTGCATTTTAAGGACCAAAAATTTGCGGACCCATGTTTTAATAAACTTTTCTTTATATTTTCTGATTAATACCTAATATCTAAAAATTTTATTACATCTTTCCGTAACACGCTGTATTTCCGAAACCCATCAGGAAGGTTTAATCAAGAGTTTTTAAATTACACAAATTTAAATATATATATATATATATATATATATATATATATATATATATATATATATATATATATATATATATATTAAAATTATTATCACTTAATATTATTTTTTTCCTTATACATTTTTAATAATTTACTTTTAGATAGAAAAGGATATTTTTCATGTTTGTCATGCCAAAAGTACTACAAACTTAAATCCAGCCTTAACAGGCATCTAAAAGTAGAATGTGGCAAAAGCGCAAAACACAAATGCCCATATTGCGAATACGCGTCCAAGCAGAGATATCCAGTCATGACACATGTCAAAGGAAAACATCCGGAACTATTAAATGGGTTTTTGTCGACTTACTGGATACAGCCATTTGAATGGGAATAGAACAGCTGGTGCAACTAAGGGGAGCTTGGGCACCTCTCTTAAGAGCCAATAGACTAGGGCATAATAGTTCAGGCTAAAAATCGCTCTTAATATACTAAGTGACATAGAAATCCGAACCCCCAGTTTAAATGGTTTTATTTTAGTGAATTTATTTATCTTAATGTAAATAACAATTGCAAAAATTTTCAGCCTTATCAGTTCGACATTCCGGTTTTTATACTGTTTTTTTAATTCACTAACGATCTAAAAATGAATATTACAGCCGCAGTAAAGATCCAAATTTGGCGGATTTTGGTTGTTGACATTCTTTACGATTGGTTACGATGCCTAGAGTACGAAGACCTGTACGAATTCGTCAACTTAGTGAGTTTGATAGGGGCCGTATAGTGGGACTTCGGGAAGCTGGACTTTCTTTTCGGGAAACTGCAGTTAGAGTGCAAAGAAGTGTAGACACTGTGGTTAGGTGTTGTCAGGCATGGCTTCAAGAAGGCCGTACGCAAAGAGCAAGGGGCACTGGACGCCGCCGTAGAACAACAGACCGTGAATATCGCCGCCTAAGATTATTGGCCTTAAGGGACCGTTTCTCCACTACCAGGTCCATTGCAAATAAATGGTTTGCAGAACACGGAAAACCTATTGGCATGCGAAGTGTTAACTGTTTTCATACCGGCCACACTGGGTCCTCCCTTTTACTCGAGAACACCGACGTAATCACCTTGAGTGGTGCAGACAACGGTCACTCTGGGATCAGGAATGGAACAGTATTGTCTTTAGTGACGAGTCTCGATTTTGTTTAGGCATGCACGTTGGTCGAGCCAGGGTTAGAAGGCGACGTGGTGAAAGGAGGAATCCACAGTTTTTTGTTGAAAGACATGTTCATCACACTGTTGGAGTTATGGTTTGGGGTGCTATAGCTTATGGCTCCAGGTCACCTTTAATCTTCATCAGAGGTAACATGAACGGGCAGCGTTATATCCAAGAAGTTCTAGAACCCCATCTTTAACCCTATCTTGACACTCTGGCAAATCCAACTTTCCAACAAGATAATGCCCGACCACATGTTGCAAGAGACAATAGACTTCTTTCAACGTAATGATGTCACATTGTTACCATGGCCACCAAGATCTCCCGACTTATCCCCAATTGAGCACGTGTGGGATATGATGGGTAGGAGATTGCTCAATTTGCAACGTCCTCCTCAGACACTAGAAGCACTTCGAGAGGAGTTGGTGGTTGCCTGGAATGAGATACCACAGGAGGACATTGACCACCTGATCAGAAGCATGCCTAGGCGCGTTGGAGAATGCGTAACACATCGGGGTGCATCCACACATTATTAAAGGTAAAAGGGCTTTAAACCAATGCAATTTGCATTTTGAAATTTTTATCATTTACTTATTATGCTTCATTAAGTACTTATACAAAATTTTATTAAAATAAAACCATTTAAACTGGGTGTTCGGATTTCTATGTCACTTAGTATAGTTCAGGCTAAAAATCGCTCATAATAGTTCATATGATTTAACTGAACTAGTGCGCTCTATTAGTTTACTAGTTCTTTAAATTTAATAGAAGAATAATAAAAGAAATCAGTTTATTAGTTTTCAATAATGTTTTTGTCGAATGTCGAATTTGGCGATATCTCGAACTAGTTCAGTTAGTTCATTTACAGGACCGATTCTTCAAACTAGTTTGCTCACGAACTCCACAAGTCAACGCCAAAGAGAGTTACCTACTAATTATACAATTCGTCAATATAACTAGACGTACTATTTTATAGTAAAATATATTTTTATAGGACAGATGTATAATTATTATTTAAGTTGTTATACCTAAGGTTGAAAAAATAAAACTTTTCTTATTTGTGTTTTTTTTTCTATGCTTTTTTCTTTTTTAAACTCCTCCGCTAACCAGAATGCAATTCAGAGTACATAAAATACAGGGTGTTTCAGAACTATGGGATCAAATTTCTAGGGGTTATTTAGTGCAACAGTAGAAAACATTTAAGTATAGGAACCCATGTCCGGAAAAGTATCGCTACGGCTCTACAACCCTAAGACGCGTTAAAGGTTAGAAATATGAATTACCTAAATGATATCATTATACCAATTGTTCAAGATATCAAAGTCAGTGTTTAAAAATTTTATTATTTTTTATTTTATTATTTTTTTTTTTTAATTTAATAATTTTATTTATTATTATTTTTTTATTTATTAATTTAGTTGTAATATGATATTATGTAAAAAAAGGCAAAAATTAAATGAGTTAAAAATATATTCTACTGTTGCCCTGAATAAACCCTAGAAGTTCGATCTTATAGTTCTGGTTAGTGCTAATATCAAATATACAAAATCATCCGTAAATAAATTACTATAAATTTAAAAACTTAGAAAAATTATTTTCTAAATTATTTAAAATACTTGACCTCAAGCATAATAACTACATTTTTTTTTTTTTTTTGAATTTAGCCCTTAATACACTTTTTTAGCAAAACATAGCGAGTACGTGTGTCAAAATTGCGGAAAATTCTACAACAAAAAGGATTCCTTATACGTTCATCAAAGGTATGACTGTGGAGGACAAAAGTTCTATTGTACATTTAAAGATTGTTTCTATAAGGCAAAACGAAAACATGATGTTAAAAGACATCTTTTATCAAAGCACTTTATTTCTACGTATAATGAATCTATGATAGAAGGGGGATCAGAAAAAGACGAATACTAAGCAACCAAAACAATATTTGTTGTCATATTATTTGCATTATAACAAATAAATTTTTAAAACCTATAAACAATTTACCTTTATTGTCTACTTATCATCATTCATTCAGACTCCATTAAATATAAACCTTTTTCTCCAATAGTAGGTGAACCCACAATGCTAAATGGAAATTTACTTGTGCGTCATAGAGACCTTTTGGGTTGCAAGGCTTGGACGATAGGAAGAAAAAAATGTTTTATAATGTACCTATACCTTTTTATCGGTGGGAAAAGCGGCTATAGATTTTTAATATGTCAAAAAATACTGTGAATATTTCAGCTTGTGGAAATCGTTCGGATTATATTGAATTATACATTTTACGGTATCCTTAAATTATTTTCCTAAAAATAAAAAAAAATAGCCTAACTTAAGAATGTCAAAATAATGTTTTTTACAACTTTGTATAGCCCTCCGCTTTCTTTACGTCACTCTCAAATTGTCAGATTAGTGAAATATACGCCGTTTAGCATGTAATTAATTTACCCTATACGGTCTTCCAACTAAACTCTGCTCTTGGCTCTCCAATTATCTTTCTAATCGACGTATATCAGTCATTGTTGATGGCCACTCTTCAAGCTTTCACGAAATTAATGCTGGAGTGCCTCAGGGTTCAGTACTAGCACCAACTTTGTTTCTTCTTCACATCAACGATCTTTTTTCCACAACCAATCCCATTCATAGTTATGCTGACGATAGTACCCTTCACGCCACTTTTCAGGTTCCCAAACCAATCTTTCAACCCGACTTGGAAAGCAAACGCAGGGCGATGCAGATATCTCTTTCACAGGATCTCAATTTGATATTGGATTGGGGCGCCAAAAATCTCGTTCAATTTAATGCATCCAAAACACAGTCATGTTCCTTGTCGCGAAAAAAATCATCAAACACTCGTACTTTGCTTCTGAGTGGCCAGGTTTTGCAGAGCGGGGACAAATTTAACTTTGTGGGCGTCACATTTGAGAATAACCTTAACTGGCATAAACACATTTTATCTATAGCCGCGGCTTCAAAAAGCTTGGATTTCTTTTCCGAGCCAAAAGTATTATTCTCCTTCCAATTTATACACTTTGTATGTGTCCCAAATTCGACCCCCTCTGGAATACTGTTCTTATGTCTGGGGAATGGCATCCCCTACAACCCTCAGCATTCCTGATGCCATTCAAAGAAGGGCTGTTCGTTTTATTAATGATCCTTTACTTACTCAAAGACTTCCTTCTCTTGCCCATCGTCGAGCTGTGGGAGATCTATCGCTCTTCTATAGATACTTTTACGGCTTCTGCTCTGACGAATTATCCAGTATAGTCCCTCCTCTTGCCACTCCCAACAGAGAAACTCGTGGTGCCGCGCGTATGCATCCCTATACGGTTCAATTGGACAGACCCTGAACTTCCCATTTCGTTCGTTCTTTTATCCCTAGAGTTCTAGACTGTGGAACCTACTGCCAGCGGAGGTCTTTCCTTCCCCCTCAAATCTTCAAGTTTTTAAGTCCCGTGTTAACAAACTTTCTCTTACCCTGCTTAAGACACCCACGGTACGTTAGTATTTAGGCTTTCAGCCTTCGTGGATTGTCCAAAGATAAAATAATTTTTCATTAAAAAAATATTGTCATTTCATAGTAAAAAGCGTGGGGTGCATTTTACTATTTTTTCATAACTTTTCCATCATAGATATTTGCAAATATAATAATTATAACATTTAATATATTTATCACCCCACGCTTTTTACTATGAAATGACAATATTTTTTTTAATGAAAAATTATTTTCTAATTTTTAGTTCGGTTGCATATAAAAGCGTGTTTTTTTAGTTTTTTTAAACTATTAATAATTTTTCATTTTTTAGTTTCTGCTACTCTTGACAAAATGGCGAAACATTTTTTTAATGAACAAGAGTAACAAATTTTAAAATTTTTCCAACAGATTGCAACTCACTAAAAAATTTCTTCTTCATTAAGTAGCAAAGTTTGAAATTTTGCCAACAGATGGCAATCCAGGCAATGTTTGGACCGTTGCCAACATATTGCAACCCACTAAAAATTTCTTCTTCATTTAATAGCAAAGTTTAAAATGTTGCCAACAGATGGCAACCTAGGTGTTGTTTTTATAATATAATGGAATTTTTTTCCTGGCGATCCAAAAAAGATAACGGGATACTGTTTGCAGATTATTGCATTGTCATGTTTCCTTAATACGTGTGCAAAGTTTCAAAGAAATCGAATAGCTGGAAGTTGGTTAAAATTAGGCTCAAAGATTCCGTTACATAGGCAGCCAGATAGATAGATTGATAGATAGATAGTTACAACCCAAGTTAATAAAAGCGTGTTAAAAAACCCTATCCTAATCTGATGCCCTCGAAAATGTCTGATGGACTTATTTTTGTTTTTTGCGATCGTCCCAGTATACGGGGCTCGTATTTGGTGGAGGTTCTTAACCGGGTACAAGATATCCCCGGTATATTAATCTGCCTCTATCTTCTCTCTTCTTTTGTTACCAACATTTTTATAATTTTAACTTTAAATAATAATTATGGTGCAGCTTTGATGTTTTTGGAAAATAATATAGATAAGTTTATAAACCCTATATTTCGATCTACTATGCGAAATTCAATTTTAAAACCAAAACATCGATTTAAGGCCTAAAAGTATAAAATAAATATTAGGTATTAATAATTAAAATAGTTATAATACATATATTTTTAAAAACTCTTATTTAACGTAACCTTATAATCTGAAATTACACAGGGTGTTCCATTAAAAATATCATGTGTTTGGTTCATTAATCAACAAAAAAAAAATTAACACAACTTAATTCTAAACACGGGCGTATATAAGGAGGAAGTTTAGGAGTTTAAAATCCGCGTAGCATGACTAAAAAGGAAAATGTGTTTAGGAAAGTATGTTTGTTATGTTTTTAAAGCTTATGGTTATGCGGACCCCCCTTAGCATACGTGATGGAGGAAAAAAACATTGGGTAGTAGAAAATTTAGGTAAATGATTATATTTAAATGTTGAGGACTATTTTTTTCTTTCTTTGTTCCTCAAAATTTTTTAATCCAGAAAGAAATGGTTCTAAGGAAAAATGTTTTGACCTTTTTTGGCTCTTATTTGTTTTTTTTATTAATTCAGAACATCGTTCGTAAATTTTAAGGAGTACATTTTTTGAATTTTTGGTTAGTCACTGTCCTAATATTCATACCCATTAGTCTTAGGATCCCCTTATGAGATAGATCCAATAGACGACCTTACTGGGTATGACTGAATACCCTAGTAGGGCTTGCAACCTACCATTTCCCTGTCAGCACACTCCTTTGCCAATTTGCTAGTTTACTCACTGTCTTAGTGGTTCTCATGTCTTGGTACCCAGGCAGTAGTTACCTTGTTGGCCGCACCGATCACTGTTTTAGAACTCTTATTGCAAAAGCAGTCTCTGTAGCCTTATACTTATATGTGGGAGTCGGGTTCTACACATTGGTTCACAAACAAAACTGATTGGCAATCAATGGATAGTTCTATGACAACAAAATCTCTAAAATTGTGCTTCGGATGGCACGTAAAGCCTGTGGTCCCGTATATAGGTGTAAAAACAGTTGGTATGCAACACAGTAATGTGCGAAAGGATTCTTACGCTTCGAATAGAGTGTGACACTAAAAGAATAAGCATGTTTAGATGCGTGTTATGGTGCTGGGAGAAAATGAAAAACTAACCTTTAATCCCTTTGCAACAAATAGGACATTAAAAAAAATCTAACATCATATATTTTTAGGCCAACGACGTTTTCTGGGTAAAGACAAAAACCTGCAACTGCAAGCAATTCAACTGGTAAATAATGGAACATCCATAAGAAAAGCAGCTAAAAATGTTAAATGTTTGCAAAAGTACTCTTCATGCGCTTGTAAAAAAACATAGAGAGGCTGCTGGAACAAATTATTTCAAAGGAAATCTAAATCCTTTAGAAGACGAAAGAGTTTCTGAAGAAGATTTAATAAATCCCGACGCATTTATAATGATAAAAGAAGAAAATTTGTCATAGTTAACTTTTATAAAATTAGCTTAAACCAAAAATGGATTTGTCTTATTTCTCGATATATTTTATATTCATATTTTATTCTGGATTGAATTAAAACCTTTAAATTATTATTTAACAATATTTTTAATGATATTATCGTGTGGTATCATATTTGTATCTGCTTAGATATATTAAAAACTTTAAATTAAAAATTGTATTTTGATCCGGTGTAGTATTTTACGTCACCTGCCATAATAACGTATGTCCTAAAAGTTTTGGCACAAAACTCATTATCTTTACAACATCTTGGTATACGAAGAAGCTGCGCTTGAGAGTATTTGGGGCACTTACGTCTCTTTCGATATTTAAGACCATTCCTCTCCAATTCCAACGATATCGTACTCTTAGAAGATCTGTATTGCCTAGCCAGTCTCCTCGTTGACATTCCAATCTGGTTTTTTGCTCTTCTCACCAATCTCTCTGACCTCTGTGCGGTAAATGCACATGGTCTTTTTGGGAGATTCAGACATGGCTCGCACTCCGTTATTGTTCTATAAAATGGTTCTGCGTGAAATGTTTTCATTCTGGAATATTCGACAGATTTCAGCTTTGGGTATCCGCCCAACTAACTTGTAGATACTTTTTCTTATTTCTAATTTATACGACATCTTAAAGCGAAAACTTCAAAATAAATAAATCTCAACTGACAGTAAATAAAGTAAATAAACTTTTGTTTTCAAAGGCAACTTGATATTATTTTGTTTTTGTTAAAATTAAAGACAATGAGTTTTGTGTCAAAACTTTTAGGACATACGTTATTAAAAAAATGGTAAAACAAACAATGGTCATAATATTAAATATTTAAAAAAACTCATATCAGAGGACCCTTTTTGTTTAAATTTCTTTAGATTCTTTTAACCAAGTTATGAATAGTAAATATTTTTATTTTACCATTATTGTTGTCAACTTAATAATTTGTATTTTTTGATGTAATAAATAATAAAAATGTTGTAAAAAAAATGAACCAACCAAATAACAGTCTTTATTTTTTTTAAATAAGTTTATGTGTGTTATAAATAGATTGGTTTATTTCTTGTTGTACATTAAAATTTTCTAATTCTCCAGATTATAATTACAATTGCAAGAATTGTGGAAAAAGGTACCATAAAAAAGGATCTTATAATGTCCATCGGTATATCTACTGTGGAAAAAAACCATCGTTATTCTGTGATTATTGCTCATACAAAACACATATCATTGGAAATTTAAAGAGACATATAAATAGTATGCACATTAGGAACAGTACAAATTATACATAAAATGTAGATTAGGGTGGGTCAAAAAAATCAACTCTTTTTTTTTTTGACTTGTTACACTGTAAAATTGGTTTCTAGGCACCTTCAGATAATGCTTGGTAACGACGAACTCTTAGTTTTAATAGAAATATCCGCCTAAGTACAGTTTTGCACACTCTTTTCTAATCCATACAAAAATTATATTCCAGCATTTATTAGCTTTGTTCGCGGGTCTAGTAATGAACCGATTCTGAACCAGAATTGAACTGGTTTAGAATTGTTTTAAAGCGCATGTCTAGTTATTTATTAGTTCGGAATTTTTATTTACTGCGAAGGATTTTCTATTTAGCTGAGGATGTATTCTAACCTAGCCTTTTGGTTAGGATTTTTATGGTTAAATTGGATACTACACAAAAAAATAAATTCAAACAAAAAGGTAAATTGTTATACTGTCGAAAGCCACTCGAGGTCTCCCGGCGGAAGACGAGGGATTCCCTGCCTCCTCTCGTTTTTAAAATAAATATGTATATTTAACTAAAGATAAAATTCAAACAACAAGAAATGGTAAAATCTTGTAATATACTCTATATTTTTTAATCAAAACTTTATTTATTTTATTGCATACATACATTCATACGGAATACAATTAAAAATCCTTTGTTTATATACGCTTAGAATCACAAAAATATAAAAAAATATTCAACAGGTATATTAACCCGCATAAAAAGTGGCGGAAACAAATAAAATGTAATACAACGGTTTATTTCTGTACCACAAAAACAGAAAAACAGCTGACCATGTCGACAATGCGCATGAAATTCCGAACTGAACTTTTAGTTCCAACAAAAATCCCAGGGCTGCTAATCAGGTTACGAACCGGTAACGAACTGATTCCATTGTCACCCGCGAACACAAAACTGTTACTTAAAATTCAGGATTTTACTCACCGCGAACGCTGCTTTTTCACTGCGCATGCAAATAGTCCCAGAACCGGTTCAGAATCAAACCCGCGAACAAAGCTATTAATCATACAGCAAAATTCTTAAGAAGGTTTTTGTATTTAAAAGGTTTCTTATGCTTTTTAGATAAATCCAGCAATTAAAAATATCCTTAGTGTCAAAGATTAAGAAATTAAAAAAAAATAACTTTTTTGTTTTCGATTTTGTTACTATAAAATAACTATTGACAAATGAGTTTCCACTATTTCTATTGAAAATTAAACAATCCACAAAAAAGGTCTCTTATACCTTATTATTAAATTAACTAATTAAAAAAATATTGAAGGTCAAACATTGAGAAATATTTTAAAAAATACCTTTTTTGTTTTGTAACTTACTTTTAAAGTATAGAAGAACTTTTTGTAATAAGTTTAACTTTTAGTAGAAATTGAAGAGATTTTATTATTGTCTAGCATTATTTTTAACTAGTTTACAAAATATAAAACAAAAAAGTAATTTTTTCTTAAATTCTTTAATTTTTGACCTTTAATATCTTTTTAACGGTTTGATTTAATAAAAAGTATGAAAAATCTTTTCATAGAGCGTTTAATTTTCTACAATAGTATATTAAACAACAAGGTTTGAAAACGACTCTTTGCACACGGGCGAGACAAATTGATGGACCGAGACGAAGTCGAGGTCCACAAGTCTCGCGAGTGTGCAAAGAGGTTTTCTAACGAGTTTTTACGATACTTTTATACGACTGCAAATAAAAAAACATTTTTTGTGTAAATTTTTATTTTAAAAACAAACGCAAAACAAAAGTAATGAAAACAAGAAACTACAGACTATAATTTAGCAAACAGGAAACTTCATAACTATTTTAAAATATTAATTGTAATGTTTACTTCTGCAGGAATCGTCGCATTGTTGATCGACTTTTAACGATGGAGACAACATTTTCTGGCACCTTGCTTATACAGTTCTCTGTCGTCGGGATATTGCAGTTTTCTTGCGGCACTTCATTACTCAATTGCTGTTGTGGCTGTGCCGCAACAGACGACATAGAGGAAGAGATCCTCTTGAAACATCCATTTTATTACTAAGCGAGTCATCTATATAACTTTCGGCGACTGAGCTGGATTTCCATCCACCATGGCGCTTCAGAGCCAGCAAATCTGATCCAGAATTCACCAATATTGTGGCTGACGACCGCCTAAAGCAATGCCCGGTATAGGCTTCTGGAGTTTCCAACATCAAAAATTTGGCGATGTCTTTTGCCATACCGCCAATTTTGTTAATTCCAATGTTTTGCGCGAGTGCATTTTCCATTTTGATAATTAAGAAAAAACGATCTGTTTGCAGGAGTGGAGGTCGAAGGGCAGAATACTTTTTAAGATGGTGTAGAGACTTCCTGACACTGTAAATGATCTCTGCATCTTCGTTTTGGTATTCTCTAGTTTAATTAACATTGCGCTGCCAAAATCCGTCATATTTTCTTTTTAAGGAAGCACAATTCTTCTCTTCGGCATGCCCCAGAAAGTCCGACTGCCACCACTGCCTGAAACAAGAAAAATACCGATAAGTCTTTAGTTTTATTCATTTTAAGTAAGTACTTTATGAAACTAGCACTATTTAAAAACAGAATTGGGTAACCCCTGCCTACTAAACCTTCTCACTATAAAAATGACACCATAAAATAAATAAAATAACTGTGATGCCTACCTTGATTAGCAAATATTTCTCGTCTGAAGCGTTCTTTAGGAAGCGGCAAAATCATTCTCGCTAAGAATTTTGGACTTCTTTGGCACATAGTTTTCTGATTTTCTTTTTATTAGGGCCTGCAACTTCTGGTATTTCCCAATATCCGTATTTTGGTTTGCCCTCAGGGTTGATTTTAGCATGGAAAAGGTGCTCCATAATGTTGAAGACTTGTATTTGTTCGACAGCTCTTCAAAGTACACCAACATAACATTTTCGGAAAACGTTTGTACGTTATTTGCTTGTCTCCACTTCATAAATCGATGTAACTCGGCTTCATATCGATCTCTTTGACTTTGTTGGAAGTAGGTTTGACGAGATTAAACTCGCTTTTTTAGAATTTCTTCAGAATCGGACATTTTTCGCGAAATCAAAATTTTTTGTATCTAAATTGGTATCTAATCAACAAAACAAGAAAACTATGACGGTTGCTATGGAATAAAGCTTACTTTGAGTTTTCTATATTTTGACATAACAATAAAAACCATAATAAATCATATTGAAAGACAGAACCGTGTGCAAAAAAACATATTTTCCTTGCACACATTGTGCGCAAAATACAATTTTCAAAGCTTGTTTAGCGTGTGCAAAACCCCATTTTCTAAAAGCAGTCGTATAAAAACTTTTTTGAGTTTTGCTGTAGAATTAACAAATGATAAGTCAAATTCTTTTGTATGGGACTAAGTAACATATGCAAAACTGGAATAAGGCGAATCTTTATATTAAAATTAGGAGCTTTTTAGTTGTCGAAAATTCTCTGAAGGTACCTAGGAAATAAATTTTTACTGTCAGAAGATAAAAATATTCGAATTTTTGACCCACCTTAATGTGAATATCTAATAAAAGTTAAATTTATTCCAATTAAAGTGTTTTGATTTTTTTACAAATATTAACAAAATGTTTTAAAATAATTTTATATATTTCTTGTTAATTTTCATTAAACATTGTTAACAATTTTATTCTTTTAGCAATGCGACGGCACGAATGTTTGCTCTGTGGAAAAACTTACAAAAATAAAAATGGACTGTACCAACACGTCAAACATGAGTGCGGGAAACAACCCTCTTTCCGCTGCAATGAATGTGGATACACGACTTTCTACAAGCATTCTTTAAAGAAACATGAAAAGAACCATGGACATTTTAACTAGGTTTATTTTATTTCACTTAATAAACTTTTTAAAATATAGGTAATATATAAATATACATTCTACAATTACCTAGTTTTTTTCTAATTTTAAGAAATTTTATTGGCAAGTCATAAATTTTGCAAAAATATCTTTTTCGTCTGAAGGTCTTTATAAAAACTGTAGTGTAATTCTCACTGCCTATATACAGGGTGTCCTAACTCTATTTGTACACAAAATAACTTTGCTTATGTATTTTATGCTTTATTTGTTTTCTGGGAGATTAAATTTAAACAAAATATTATTTGGCTTTTCTCCGGAAAAAAATTAAAAAGTTTATTTAACATTTTAAGAAAATTAAAACTTTTATACATTATGAAGAACTATTCTGCTCTTACACAATATAATAAAAGTTATTATTATTTTAGAAGAAATAAAATAATGAAATATTCAACGAAAAGTTACTTACAATACAAAGGTTTCAATCTATAAACAATGGTTTATTAGCACTCGGTTGAAATCATTTTAATGCAATAAAATAAAATCTTAACAAAACGCCAGACGAGAACTGGAGAAAAGCCAGATAATATTTGGTTTAAATTTTGCTTGCTTATGTACTAGATACAAACAGAAACTAAAAATTATAAATGTTAAACTTATTTTATTGACAGTATTATACAGCAGGTCTCAAAAGCAAAATGTTATTTCTTAAGTAAGTTGGTTTTTTAATAAAACTCCTGTAAATGGTAAATAAAATTGAGTTTTTATTTAATCATACATTATATCCAGATGTAAATTTCCATACATTCGATAATTAAGCATAAAAGATGGATATGTATTAAATGTGGTATTTTTGTAAAATTCTTTAAAAGATCTTTTTAATGGTTCTTTATTAATTTATTCACACAACGTTTCGGGCAGTACTATCTCTGTCCGTTCTCAAGTGTAAACTAAAACCTAATTCCTAAAGCTACTGAGTTTATATACACTGGGGGAAGATCATTCACCCGTGATGGAGTTGGGTTCGGTCAAGCGTGAGGTTGCTCACCTAAGGCGCCGGCATTAGTACGCTTTAATAGTGGTTTCCAAATGTTTGGTATGTCCACACTTGGATTGCTAAAAACATCATTATTGTTTTCAATAAAGACGGCTTCCTTAAATTTGCGCTTTCTCCAATGTGGTTCCCTGTGAACAACCCCGTGCTTCTGACCACTTGATATTGTGTTGTTGAGACCAAACATGGTCAGCGATCCCTGATTTCGATGTTTCCCCCTCTGTGTGTGTTGTTTGTGCTCTGCCAGTCTTACATTTAAAGGGCGCTTTGTTTCTCCAATGTACGACCCCCACATTGGCATGGTACCTGGTAGATACAATCTTTCTCTTGTGTGGATAAATCGGGTTTTGTTTTTGTCAAAAACTTCGTGGTGTAGATCCAGAGTTAAAGACGGTTTTAATTCTTTTAACAGTTGCTTATGTGAAAGACGTCCGAAAGAAAAAATTAGAAGAATAGCAAAGAAATATTGAAAACAATGTGATGTTTTTAGCAATCCAAGTGAGGACATACCAAACATTTGGAAACCACTATTAAAAGCGTACTAATGCCGGCGCCTTAGGTGAGCAACCCCACGCTTGACCGGAACCCAACTCCATCACGGGTGAATGATCTTCCCCAGTGTATATAAACTCAGTAGCTTTAGGAATTAGGTTTAGTTTACACTTGAGAACGGACAGAGATAGTACTGCCCGAAACGTTGTGTGAATAAATTAATAAAGACAATGGAAGCATTTATTTGATTTTTTCAAAATAATTTCCACTACATTGAATACACTTTCTACTTCTAACAAACCAGTTCACTGAAAATAGCTTTCCACTTTTCATTTGAAATTTCAGCGCATATTTTATCCCAGGCCTCAGTAGCGCGTCTTCAGTTTTAAACTTTGTCCTTTCAGTTGGCTCTTGACAAAAGGAAACAACCCAAAGTCACACGGCGCCAAGTCGAGGCTATAAGGCGGATGTTCCAAAAGTCTCAAGCCTGCATCTGTCAAAAATTGACTGGTAAGTTCAGCTCGATGAGGTGGGGGCATTGTCATGATGAAGGTACCAGCTAGCGAGTTGCGAGTTTGGGCGAATCACTCTTAACTTTTCTATAAGTTTGGAAAGGCATACTGTAGTGTACCAGAGAGCATTTACGGTCTTCTGTTCTCGAAGCACAACACGTTCAATTATTCCTCTTGAACCAAAGAAAACAACTATCATTATTTTTTTACAGATCTTGATTTGCGAACTTCGGTCGGAGTTTCTTCACCTTCGAAAACCCATATCTTATTCTGTTGTTTAGTTGGGACGTCGTAATAATAAAGATAAGTTTCATCTCCCGTGACGATCGACACTATGTCTTTAGATTTACCCTCCTGGAATTTGGACATCATTTTTTTACACCAATTCACTCTTTGTGTCTGCTGCTCGGGAGTTAACTTGTGTGGAACCCAAAGAGTACAAATTTTTCTAAAACCCAAGTGCTCATGTATGATCGTGTGTAATGTTGCTAAACTAATGTTCAATGTCTCTTCTAACTGTCGATAGGTAATTCGTCGGTTTGTTTCTATAGCTTTTTGGACGGCAGATATGTTTTCTGGGGTAACTACTTCACACGGTCGACCTGAGCGTGAGGCGTCTTCAAGCGAAAACGAGCCCCGCTGAAATTGTTTGTACCATCTGGTATATGGTCGCACGAGATGGACAGTCATCACCAAGTATAGGCTTCATTTCTTCTAAACACTGTTCTTGAGATAACCCACGTGAAAAGTTGTATTTCAAAATTGCACGGCACTCGATAGTCGTCCACGACGCCATTGCGCTAAAATCGCTGGACACGAACTGGCGCAAAACTAATAGTTTACTAATAACTATGTAGGACTACGACATGTTCATGACATGTTACAAACAAAAACATCACTGTTACTTTCCTGCACCGTTTAGTTACAAAGTATCTCAAAACTTTCAGTTTTTCTTTCCTTAGTTCTTACCGTTTATGAGGTATATCAAAATGTTTTTTATCTCAAAAGGCAGCAATGACTGATGTTTAAGATATTACAAATGTTTATTGCAAAATTCAATAGAGTCAAAATTGGTCCAAATATACAGGGTTTTACATAAAAAAACCTGCTTGGCAATAAAAATTCTGGTTTCGAGAAACCTTGCATATTTACCAATAGTATCAATTAAATAAGTGTATTTAAATATTAAATTTAAGTTTTCTTTTGTATTTTGTACAAAGGCGAAATGATTTCTGTGTAAAAATAGAGTTGGGACAACCTGTATATATATTTTTTTAATATAGATAATTATAAATAAAAATGTAATTTGTTAATAAAATTGGAGCAAATTTACGAAAAAATCAAAATGGAAGATTCGCTTTTAACACTTAGATTTTCTCTGGAGGGGGGAACAAACTAAGAAAACCTTTTTTTTTCTAAACTCTTAAATACATGTTTTTTCTTAGGATAATAGTATCTAGTACATAATATTTGGTAGGTAATAAAAAAATCCTAGGTACACCCCTGCATGCTAATGTTCATCACACTGAAACCTAATAGAACTCATTAAACTGTCAAAACTTGTATAAACATAACTTTTTATTTTTAGGAAATTTTACTTGTGATTTGTGTGGAAAAGGTTACAAATATAAAAGAGGACTTTGGGAACACAAGAAGTATAGTTGTAAACAAGAAAGAAAATTTCAGTGTAATTATTGTGGACACAGAGCTAATTACAAATGCAACATCCAAACGCATATAAGGCACAAACATCCTGAAATGTTTCTTTCCAACATGGGTCAAGATATTAGTTCCAAAGTTAAAACTTCTAATAAATAAGTTAAAATTTAATTTGGCATTAAACAGTTGTATATGGGTCAGGGCCGGATTTGAAGGTGTAGAGGCCACGGGGTCAATGGCGTAACTAGCCAACCAGCCTGGGGTGCCCGAAATGAATGGCAAATATTGGGGCAACTTTTTTGTTTATCAAAACATCCGTAAAAAATAAAAGATATTCTAAATTAATAATTGGAAATTTAAAAAATAATAATAATTTCAGCCATGTGCGCCGGTCGAGTGACATCCATAAGGGTACAAAAATTGACAACGTCGAGGAGAAAGAAAAAAATTGAAGAGCAAAAAGAAAAATATTCTCCTTTTTAAGTGTATTTTTTCTTTTAAACATTTTCTCTTCCATTCTTGTACCGCGATGCGCTCATTCACAAGCCTGGGAGTGCAAAATCCTTTGAAACGCAAAGTAAACTTGATTTTTACCCAACAAAATGTACTATTATATACATTTTTCGACACTACTCAAAAGCCAGGATGATGCAAGTGCACCCCCGTCCCGGCGCCCATTATTTTAGCTAATTTATTTTTTTATTAGTAAGAATTATATTTTTTTCTAAAGGAACCTTTAAAAATAAAACTTTTTTGTCAAAATGGCATAATTGTACGAATTTTGATCTACAGCAGATCTTCTTTCCTTCGTATCACACTGCTGGAATAAGTCTCTTGAGTTTCTAGGTGAGTCCCAGATCGTTGCTCTTGATATATCCAAAGCTTTTGACCAGGTCTGGCATGCCGCACTTCTTAATAAACTTCTCCCTATGGTCTTTCAACTAAACTCTGTACTTGGCTCTCTAGTTATCTATCTGATCGACGTATATCAGTTATTGTGGACGGCCATTCTTCAAGCTTTCACCAAGTAAATGCTGGAGTCCCTCAGGGCTCAGTTCTGGCACCAACATTGTTTCTTCTTCACATCAACGACCTTTCTCGTCCACAACTAATTCCATTCATAGTTTCGCCGACGATAGTACCCTTCACTCCAGTTTTCAGGTTCCTAAACCCATTACTAAACCTGACTTGGAAAACAAACGCAGAGCGATGCAGATATCTCTTTCGCAGGATCTTAATTTAATATTGGATTGGGGCGCTAAAAATCTCGTCCATTTTAATGCATCCAAAACACAATCATGTTCCTTGTCGCGAAAAGAGTCATCAAATACTCATCCCTACTTATGAGCGGCCAAGTTTTACAGAGCAAAGACACCTTCAATCTTGTAGGCGTCACATTTGAAAGTAACCTTAACTGGCATAAACACATTGTATCTATAGCCACGACAGCTTCAAAAGCTTGATTTCTTCGAGCCAAAAAGTATTTTTCCCCTTCTAATTTATACATCTTTGTATGTGTCCCAAATCCGGACCTCTCTCCCTTGGAATATTGTTCCCTCATATCTGGGGCATGGCGTCCCCACAACCCTGAGCATTCTTGATTCTATTCAAAGAAGAGCTATTCGTCTCATTAATGATCCTTCACTCACAGAAAGGTTTCCTCTCTTGCCCATCGTCGGGCTGTGGGGGATTTATCGCTTTTTTATAGGTGAAAATCTTACATTAAAGCCAACAACACAGAAGTTTACTGATAATAAAATTTGACATGTTCTTTCAATTTTTGCCAGGTTTGATGACAGAAATTTATTCGCGTGGTTAAACAGCACATGTTGTTTTAATCACTTATATAAACAAAATTTATCCGAAAAATGGTGGTTTCTGATTGGTCTATTTTTTATTAAGGAAAATAAGCACCAAAAACTCCCTTAAAAATTGAAAAATTAAAAATATATAATTTATTTTCTCTTTAAGTAAAAAAAAAGTATTTTTCCCCTAAAAAAACCTTTAAAATAAAAAAAATATCCCGCAAAAATGGCATAATTGTACGAATTGTGTTGATTTGAAGATACTCAACCATGTTTTTTCTCTTTTTTTATGGATAGCCCCCTAAAAATTATTATTTTTTTTAAGTACATTTTTTTGGCAATTTTTTTCTGTAAGACTATACACTTCACCTTTTTTTTCACCAAAACACCCTTAAAAAATCAACATTATTCTAAATTTACCTATTTTTAACACGCTTTTATTAACTTGGGTTGTAACTATCTCATCCATCTGGCTATCTATGTAACGGAATCTTTGAGCCTAATTTTAACCAACTTCCAGCTATTCGATTTCTCGGAAACTTTGCACAACGTATTAAGGACCCATGACAATGCAATAATCTGCAAACAGTATCCCGTTATCCCGCTTTGGATCGCCAGGAAAAAAAATTCCATTATATTATTATTATAATCACTGCTTGATACCACCAAGTGTCATCTGTCACTCCGTACGTCCCAGTGGCACCAACCACCGGCTATTATCTCAAGAGTTCGATCCGAACCGATTTTACTCAAATTTTATATTAGGTTATTTTCAGAAAGTCCATCTGAAAAAACTTTGCTACTCTTGACAAAATGGCGAAAAAAATTTTTAGTGAATAAACTGGAGCATTTATTTTTAAAAAATTAATTGATATAACGAACTAAAAATGAAAAATAACCAACAGTTTAAAAAAAACTAAGAAAACACGCTTTTATATGCAACCGAACTAAAAATTAGAAAATAATTTTTCATTAAAAAAAATATTGTAACTTCATAGTAAAAAGCGTGGGGTGCATTTTACTATTTTTTCATAACTTTTCCATCATAGATATTGGCAAATATAATAATTATAACATTTAATATATTAAGCACCCCACGCTTTTTACTATGAAGTTACAATATTTTTTTAATGAAAAATTATTTTCTAATTTTTAGTTCGGTTGCATATAAAAGCGTGTTTTTTAGTTTTTTAAACTATTAATTATTCTGATTTCATCATGGATATTAAAAAAATTGGGAAGCAAAAAAGGTCCTTACTCATTTATTGCCAGCTTTTTGTCGTTGTGGGGGCCCCTTACTTGTGAAGGCTCCGAGCGGTAGCCACGACTGCCTGTCTTTCAAATCCGGCCCTAATATGGGTCCCGCCTATAAGTGGTAGTTTTTTTTTAACGTTACCTGGTTTAAAAATATGTGCTTACCATTATAAAAAAATTGTAAAAAGATAAAAAAATTGTAACTATTAAATAAATTATTATAGTATGAGTTACAGAATGATTTTTAATAGAAATATTTAAATATTAAAAAGAAACTCTAATCTTTTTACAGTAATGTTTAAAAGACTCTTTGTGTTTGTTCTGGCTCCTTTCTTTGTTCTTTTGGTTTTTGATTTTAAACGATTGTCTTCGAAAAAAAAAAGAAAACGACAAAGAAAGGAGTCAGAATAGTCGATAAAAATACAGGTGCGGCTTGTCAATAAGATCATATTTGGTCAATATTTTAATTAAAAAATACACATTGGAAAATTGGATGCGCCACAAAAAAGTCCCTTAACATTTTTTAATAAATTCACAACCTCAAAAGTTTTCTGACGTTAAAGTTGAATCTTAGGGTAATTTCAACGTATGAATTTATTGAGAAATGTTTAGTGACCTTTTCCTTTAATAATATTTATTGGATTTATTTAAATTATGATATTTATAGTAGGAACAAAAATCCAAATTCAAACCCAATTAAATAAATTATTCAATATTCAAAACACGAATATATGGAAATGGCTTATTTGACAACCATTCACGACGGGAGCTCTTTTTAAAGAGAATTTAATATTTTTTTAATGTGTAATGGTGAAATTTTTAAGGTCAACAATTTTCAAGTTTTTTATTAAAAAGAAAAAAACATTGTTTTAAAAACTGCTTAGTCGCGAAGAAAGATCTCTTAATATTAATATTAAGATCTCAAACCTTTACGATATATTTTTTCTTACCTTGAACAAAACTTTGGATATTTTTTTCAAAATAAAATATTAAGTTTTTCGTCCCAGTCTCAGTGTAGTGGCTAGCACACCAGTTTCTTTCTGAAATTTAACAGAAACAAAAATATACGACAATCAAACTATAAACCACCTTATCACAAACTACCATTATATCGAAAACAATCCTCTTTATTTTATAATTACAATTATTATTTATTGGTTTAAATATAATTAAAAGATGTTTAACCTAAAACCGAATTTTGATCTAGTATAATCCTCTTCCGTCTTATTAATGATCCTTTACTTACTCAAAAACTTCCTTCTCTTGCTCATCGTCAAGCTGTGGGAGATCTATCGCTCTTCTATAGATACTTTTACGGCTTCTGCTCCGACGAATTATCCAGTATAGTCCCTCCTCGCTAGCTCCCAACAAAGAAACTCCCTCCATCCCTATACGGTTTAATTGGACAGGCCTCGAACTTCCCATTTCGCTCATTCTTTTATCCCTAGAGTTTCTAGACTGTGGAACCTACTGCCAGCGGAGGTCTTTCCTTCCCCCAAATCTTCAAGTTTTTAAGTCCCGTGTTAACAAACTTCCTCTCACCCTGCTTAAGACACCCACGGTAACGTTAGTATTTAGGCTTTCAGCCTTCGTGGATTGTCCAAAGATAAAAAAAACATGGCATAACATTAAAAGAAGCGTTTAGAATTAGCATTATTATTACTAAATATTATGTGGCTTACCTCATAGGACTCATCGAAGTGGCTGTACCGGGTTTATGGTAAATAACAAAAATTGCAGTTTTTTCAGCAAAATATTTTGCCATTATTATGTGTAAAGAATGCATTTTTTAAAATATTTTTAACATAATTTCATTTTCGCCAAAAGTGACTTATTCCCTGTTTACCATGCACCCGCTTGTTAAAAGATCTAATTTTAATCTCAGTCTTAGCTTCTGGAAAATTTTTGGGGGAAATTTATGTCATAGGATGCGTGGTGCCAACTTCATATTATACAGACAAACTGTAACAAATCATGTCCGGAAACATGAATGACAATTACCATATCTCTAAAAACAAATAAGCCAGCGTCTGTTAGAACAATGGGTGCATTCAGGCGGTTTCAACCGCTTTGCCGCTCAGTATCACAAGTGTCAAAATTGTTAAATAAAACCAATATGATGACTTTAATATGACAATTTTTACACTTGTGGGACATACTTACAAAACAGCTGAGGCTGAATGAGCCAAATTTTTATGACTTTAAAACCATTGACTAATTGACAAAATTAATGGTATATTAATTGTTAGATTGTAAGTTGATACAATTGGTTTTATTATGTGTTTTCGCGCCCTTTTTAATAAAAATAAAATATTAACTTTTCGTTATTGACCTTTACTTTAATATTAATATTTTTATACCACATGTTTATGTTTTTTTAGATTATTCTGACTTGCAGTTTATCTGCAATCAATGTGGTAAAAGCTATAAACATAGAGGATCTCTCAGCAAACATAAAAAATTTGAATGTGGACTGGAACCTAAATTTAAATGTGATCATTGCTGTTATGTCTGCAAGCTTCCATCACATTTAAAGTCTCATTTAAAACATAAACATAAGTTGATGTAATATACTAAGTTATAAATAAATTAAAATAAACTTTGTTTTTGTTTGTTTCCTAACACGGAAAATTTATTTAATATCATGCCTGTTTAAGCCTCTATTATTAATAAGGGTCTATTTTCACGACCAACAGTTTCTACCCTAGTTTTTTTAGGCAAAACACGAAAATTGTTGACTTTAAACATTTAACCAACACCCATTCTTAAAGAAAATTAAGTTCCCTATGAAAAGGAGTTTTCTGTCCTAAAAGTTTTGGCACACAATATTTATCGTTTTTTTAATGAAGAAATTTATTTAAACACTAACTAGTTATCATAAATTACAACTCAATACTTAACTAAACTATACTATCGAATTATGTGGAGTGGCCCATTCTGCTCTACCAGACGCAAATTTCTTCGAATGTCTCTCATGAGGTCCTGGACGGAATTCAGTTCAATTTCTCTTAATTTCTCGTAAATTCGCCGTCTTAATTGTTCCTCATCTTGTGCTTCCCAGCCTCCATGATAAACCTTTCTAGACAGTACAGCCCAAAAATCCTCTATTGGGCGAGCCTGCGGCAAGTTTGGAGGATTATCGTTTTTGGGAACAAAAGGTATGTGGTGTTGTCGAAGCCAGTTTTGGGTATCTCTTGAGTAATGGCATGATGCTAGGTCTGGCCAAAACATGATATCGTCATTAGCATGATGTTCGCGGACAAACTGAAGCAATTTGGAAAGGCAGTTATCAATATAGCTCTGACTATTCAAAGCTTCACCCCTCACTCTTCCCACAAAGGTCGGGATACACCCCTGTTAGAAATTGCGCACCAGACAAGGATTTTATCTGCAAATTTCGCTTTATGTTTGTATCTAACATTGTCAGGGCATTCCTCTACGTTGTCCGTATAAAATCCATCGTTTCCCTTCATTTCAGAATTACTCAAAGTGAAATACTTTTCGTCATCTAAAATAATGATTTTTCATTGGCAAAATGTACCCGCCTCAGTTGACGACAACATCTTGGTATACGAAGAAGCTGCGCTTGAGAGTATTTGGGGCACTTACGTCTCTTTCGATATTTAAGACCATTCCTCCTCAATTCCAACGATATCGTACTCTTAGAAGATCTGTATTGCCTAGCCAGTCTCCTCGTTGACATTCCAATCTGGTTTTGCTCTTCTCACCAATCTCTCTGACCTCTGTGCGGTAAATGCACGTGGTCTTCCACTTTGGGAGATTCAGACATGGTATTCCTGCTCGCACTCCGCTATTGTTCTATAAATGGTTCTGCGTGAAATGTTTTCATTCTGGAATATTCGACAGATTTCAGCTTTGGGTATCCGCCCAACTAACTTGTAGATACTTTTTCTTATTTCTAATTTATACGACATCTTAAAGCGAAAACTTCAAAATAAATAAATCTCAACTGACAGTAAATAAAGTAAATAAACTTTTGTTTTCAAAGGCAACTTGATATTATTTTGTTTTTGTTAAAATTAAAAGACAATGAGTTTTGTGCCAAAACTTTTAGGAGTAATTTTTTTGTAGGCTTCCATTGTTTTTCTTTTTACCTGATACACGACGTTTCGGATAGTGCCTATCTCCAACCGTTCGAAAGTAATAACTAGTAAATATTCGTGTATCAGTTAAAAATAATAAATATAGACCTGCTCGAAGGAGTACGCCTCACCGTGCGTTTGCCCATTTTTATAAACTGTAAGTTGATAAAATTAATTACTTATCTATGAGCTTTAGCGCTTTTATGTTAAGAATATTTTTAAATAACTTTTTTTTCGAAATAAGTTTTCTTTTAAATCATCGGTTCTGGTTAGTTGCGTCATCGTTGTAATGCGAGAATTAAATACCAAGAATACCAATTCATAGAACCCCACAAGTGAAATTTCAGCGTACCCTAAAAATTTTTAGTAACTACCTGACCAACAGATGGCGAAAGTAGTACGATGTCGCTTTGCTAATGGATTACCATCGGAAATTGATAGCAGTCGCTGACGAGCAGTCGGCTCGATCAGTTAGAGTGAGGATATACGCAAAATTTAATAAAAATAAAATCCTCGATAAATGGACCCAGTATTGTATTTATGAAGACCTTATTTAATTAATCTAAAAAGTTTTTCCTAATACTATATTTAACTTTTCTTAGGTTATCCGTTTATCTGCAATCAGTGCGGCAAAGGGTATAAACATAGAGGATCTCTCAGCAAACATAAAAAATTTGAATGTGGAGTGGAACCCAAATTTAAATGTGATCTTTGCCCTTACGTCTGCAAGCATCCATCGTATTTAAAGTCGCATTTAAAACATAAACATAAGTTGATGTAATGTAATAAGTTATGAATAAATGGTAATAAACAATAAAATTTGATTTTGTTTGTTTTCTGTAACGAAAATACATTTTTTTTGTTAAATGTTAATGAGCATACACACTAGATAGAGGCCAAAAAAACGAGTTTTTTTAATTATCAAAAATATGACCAGTAAGGAAATTGACTTTATGGTGATAACACTTTAAACACCTTTTAGGGGCTTTCTTTTGACGAGTCTACCATGAATATTCATACCGCCATATATGGAAGCAACGCTTTAACCCAGCCTGTCAATGTTAAATGTTTCGGGTAGTCGGATTGGGCAAATGCGTCATTTTTTTGTCGGATAAGTTTACCACAATATTTAACATGCAATTTTTAAACATTGTGCTAAAAATCGTAAGGGTCACAGCTACGAAACCCGCCCAATCGAATACCCAAAACATGTCCACGGGTCTTATGTTTTCGTGACTGTAACACTTACGATTTTTGGCACAATGCTAAAAATTGCATGTAAACATTGTGGAAACTTGTCCGACAAAAAGTGAAGCTGTTCGCCCAGTCCGACACACCAAATATTTAACAGGATAGGTTAGAATGCCGCTATATATGGCGGTATGAATATTCATGGTAAACTCGTTAAAAGTGACTCCCTTACAAGGGTTTTAAAAGTGTTATTATTAGAAGAATTTTATTACTGACTTAGGGACTATTACAAAAATAAATCTTAATGGTCGTGAACCATTGATTTCAAAAAGCCCTCTTCATAAATTGTCGTCAAAATAGGCCTTTTCCATGTAATCGGGCTTTAAAAATGTTGAATTTTGTTTTTTGAGTTTGAATTTTTTGTTGCTACTAAGAACATCAATATTTATATATATATATATATATATATATATATATATATATATATATATATATATATATATATATATATATATATATATATATATAAAGCTAAGCCATACCTTCGAGCATACCTGAAAAGGCAAGTCTGCTAGTAGAGGTCTGCCAGCACATAACCAGAACAAGCCCGCATCTTAGCCCTGCACCTCGTTTGTAAAATGTAGAAGAAGGAGGGCAATATTAAACTTGCAACTATACAAAATCGTAATAAAAATTTTTAAAACATATTTAAAAGTAAGACTTCTTCTTCTAATTCAGGTCTATGCACTTTGCTGCTCAAGTTAACTTAACAAAATAAAGAAAAAAATTGCATAATATAACTGGAGCAAAATGCCCAATAAAAATCAAATATTTTTGCAAAAATATTAATCAATGTGACGAAAAATATATATTGTGTAGATTTGAGCCCTTAATATTAATATTGTGACGTAGGATTTTGGATACACAGGGCTACTTGGAATACATCGGGGCCATATTACATTACTTAGGCACATATTCCTTATGGAACTATCTTTATATAGACCATAAGACCGGTGGACCAAAAAACTAACTTAACTTATTTTAGTACGAGAATACCCCCACCAGGGGTAGCCCGTACGGGGGCTTAACTAAAACTTTAACTTTTTACTTGACTTCACTTCTACTACCTACTTCTTATCTAATATTTTTACTTATTTCTTCGTTCTCTTTACTAGGACAATTTCTATATATATACAAAGTTGAACTGAGTATTGTGGTGACTTGGCACGTTGTTGACCCTGAATAAAATAATATGACCTAGACTCTGTTATTGTTTTTGTGACCAAAACCTTGCACTATTTTTTAGATGATTTGTTTTAATTTTTTGGATATGATTTCTTCAATGCTAAAATAATTAAATAAATATTCAAATTATTAAAACCATATACCCCCTATACAGGATGTTCACAATTACGGGGTAGTTAAATCCAATAGTAATATTAACGTCGAACAACTTTTAAAAAGTGAATTTATTAAATAGTATTGGGAGACCTTTTTTATAGCGTATACAATTTTCTTTAAAAATTTGTATTGGTATATATATATATAAATATATATATATGAAGAAATAAGTAAAAATATTAGATAAGAAGTAGGTAGTAGAAGTGAAGTCAAGTAAAAAGTTAAAGTTTTAGTTAAGCCCCCGTACGGGCTACCCCTAGTGGGGGTATTCTCGTACTAAAATAAGTTAAGTTAGTTTTTTTTGGTCCACCCGTCTTATGGTCTATATAAAGATAGTTCCATAAGGTATATTTGCCTAAGTAACGTAATATGACCCCGATGTATTCAAAGTAGCCCTGTGTATCCAAAATCCTACGTCACAATATTAATATTAAGGGCTCAAATCTACACAATATATTTTTTGTCACCTTGATTAATATTTTTGCAAAAAAATATTTAATTTTTATTGAGCATTTAGCTCTAGTTATATTATACAATTTTTTTCTTTATTTTGTTACGTTAACTTGAGCAGCAAAGTGCATAGACCTGAATTAGAAGAAGAAGTCTTACTTTCTTAAATATGTTTTAAAAACTTTTTATTACGATTTTGTATAGTTGCAAGTTTAATATTGCCCTCTTTCTTCTACATTTTACAAACGAGGTGCAGGGCTAAGATGCGGGCTTGTTCTTGTTATGTGCCGGCAGACCCTCTACTCGCAGACTTGCCTTTTCAGGTATGCTCGAAGGTATGGCTTACCGTGTCTATGCTTATTTACATAAATTGTCAAAGTTAGTCATAACGGCCCTATTTAATTATTTCTAAAAAATGTTTTGTCTAAATAATATATTTTCCTTTTTTAGATTTTCCGCACCTTTGCAATCTGTGTGGTAAACGCTATAAACATAAGGGATCTCTCAGCAAACATAGAAAATTTGAGTGTGGAGTGGAACCAAAATTTAAATGTGATCTTTGTACTTGTGTTTTTAAGCGGCCATCACATTTAAAGTCTCATTTAGTACGTAAACATAGATTGATATAATGTATTAAGTTGTAAGTAAATGATAATAAATATTAAAATTTGCTTTTGTTTTAAATCACTACGAAATTCAACGCGCCGAATTTCGACGGGTCGTGTAGAGTTAAGCATTGGTTTATTTACGCTTCTGTCATGAATATTTTATTAGGAAAATAGAAAAAAATGTTTAAAAAATAAATAAATTAAGAAACAAAAATAGTGTGACGAGGTCATAGTATCACACAACTGAAACAAGTATCTTAAGTTTCTGGGTGGAACCTAGATCATTGCTCTAAATATATCTAAAGATTTTGACCAGGTCTGGCGTGACGCGCTACTAAATAAACTTCCCTTCTACGGTCTTCCAACTAAACTCTGTTCTTGGCTCTCTAGTTTTCTTTCTGATCGACGAATATTACTCATTTTGGATAAGCACGCTTTAAGCTTTTGCCAATTAATGCTGAAGTGCCTCAGGGCTCACTTCTAGCACCATCTTTGTTTTTACATAAACAATCTTCTCCCGCCCACCACTAATTCTATCTATAGTTTTGCTGACGATAGTACCCTTCACTCCAGTTTTCAAATCAATATCTAACATTTTTTTGCCCTCCAAAATTATTTTGGCTACATTTTGGTTAGAGAAATGGTACCTTTTGTATTCCCATACATCTCACGTGAGAATCGGGATTGGGGGAGGTGGTTAAACATGATCTCACCAAGGGGGAAGGGGGGCCAAAAATATGTAAGAACGCCTTACATAATTTTATGGACGGTCCCTAATATTCACCTTGTGCTAATGAGTGGCTAGGTTTTGCAGAGCAAGGACACATTAAATCTTGTGGGCGTCACATTTGAGAACACCATTAACTGGCATAAACACATTGTATCTATAGCCACGGCGGCTTCAGAAAAGCTTGAATTTTACTTCAGGGCCAAACTTTTGTTTTTCTTCTAATTTATACACTCCGTATGAATCCCAAATTCGAATTACTCTTTAATATTGTTCTCATGTCCGGCGAATAATGTCCCCATCACAACCCTTAGCATTCTTAAGTTCATTTAAAGAAAAGCTTTACTTACTTTTTGCGACCTCTGCTTCAGGAAATCGTGTGTCGCTCGTATGTGTCCCTATACGGTCCACCTGGACAGGACTTCCCACCCTGTTTGTTTTTTTTTCCTAAAATTTTTAAAATGTAGAAACTGTTACCTGTAGAGGTTTTTTACTTCACCTCCAAATTTTCAATTTTTAAGTCCCTTGTTAATAAATTTTTCTTTTACCTTGCTGAAGATATCCATGGTACGTTAGTATTTAAGTTTTAAGCCTTTGTGGATTGCCCAAAGATAAAAAAATTATTTGGTAGATACAGTTTAAAAGTTTCTCACAAACTTTCTGAAAAAAAGAAAAAAGTTTGTAAAACAGTTCCTAGTAACTTTTTAGCAGATTAGTAAAGTCAAAAATATTTTATTAAATATGTTTGGTAAAAATATTTAAAAAGGTAAGGCTATCAAATAAAAAATTTGAAAGCGTCAAGAAATAGTCAATTGTGATGCCTATCATATCTCGGTGCTTAATCATGTGGATTTTAAAAAATTAAGGTTTTTAAATAATCGGTGCAGTTACTTTAAAGTTATGATGGTAACTGGCTTTAAAAAACGTATACGTAGGTTGTAAAAAAGCTCTTTAAAGTTCTAAGCACTAAAAAATTTGCCATAAACCGTTTATAACAGCTTTAGATAAGGCGGGTTACTTAAACCGCTGCATTTTTGTTGGTTTTGCCCCACAACATCTTTTTTTTTAACACAATATTCCTGAAATATTCTTCATTAGAAAAAAATTAAATAAAAAAATAATACAAAATCTTTTTAGTTGGTATGTACGCTTGTCCCAAATGCAACAAAAGATATCGAAGAAAAACCTCTAGATTAAAACCACATCAAGTACGAGTGCGGCGTGGAAAAACAATTCAAGTGCAATCATTGTCCGTACTCTGCAAGACAGAAAATTCACCTGCTCCTTCATATTTCTAGAAGGCACTAAATCATTTATAATATAAAGAAAATAAAACTAGACAAGTCTAATTTTTTGTTGTTTTTTTTTTTAATGAAATTACCAAAAAGTTGATGTTTTAGACACTCTGTATTTAGACAATCACTTAAGTATTCAAGATATGCTCTACATTGGTGGTTAGGCGGATTTATTTATTTAATGGTCTTTTTTGTTGGGTACACGCCAAAAGTCTATTTAGAAAAAAGGGAACCGCTTCGGTCCTGGTCCTAGGTTATAACGAACTGACCCTGTTCAGCCCTATTGACCCATATGAACTTGCCGGTCGCCTGAAACAAAATAAACAAAAACCCCCTTAAAACCCAAAAAAAAATTCAAAGACAACGTTTTAGTGGCAAGTCTGCCACCGTTTTCAAGTTTAAATTAAGTTCAACAGTTAAAATAAAACATTAGCTAAATATTTAAATTAAATATGTTTAAAATTTTAAGCTTTTAGTTACAAATACTCTGAAAATAGTTTTACATTTCTGTCATGAGCCACATAAACAACTTGTGTATTTTTTACTTATAATACAAAAAAGGCGATAAGTAAAGATTAAAACAATTTTGAAACAAAAATTTACAGAAAACCTACACAACACATACAAATATGTAGATACTTAAATTTTAACTCAAATTACCCAATAATGGTTAAGAGAGGGAGTTGTAAAAGGTCTATTTGATAAAATTAAGTGTTTCATGTGTCATCCAAACATGTCATGTGTTTTAATCCAAACATAAACAATGAAAACGGTTATTTAAAAGATATTTTAATTTGAAATAATTATCCTCTTGATTTAGTTGAGTTAATTTTTGTAAAGTGTAAAGAAAACTTAAGAACAGTCAAAGCAGGGAATAATCTTAGGAATGCTCGTTATGGAAAAAACAAATTAAAACAAAATTTTATTGTATGTTTATTTAAACGCTATTTTTAATTTAAAACCTTTTCTATATAAAAATTTTCGACATTTTGAAAAATAATAGAACTTTCCTCTTAAGCACAATTCACATTTTTTGAAATCGTAAGTGTTTGTTTTAAAGAAAAACGTTTGTTATATCCTCAGTTATTGATCCTCAGTTTTTAGTAAAAATTGTAAGAAAAGTTAAATTGACATTTAATTAAAATATGCAAATTTTAAAAGCCTATATCTCGAAATTTAGTTTTGCAAGGACTATTAAAAAATCCTATGTATACAGGGTGTACAAATGTATGTATTGAAAGTTTAAAAATAATTGTAAGGAAAGTGTTTTTTTTTTTAAGGAACGTCCCTAAATAATTTGTTTTTATCTTTTAGATGTGATGGATATGAAAAGACGTTTTAACGAAGAAATACATTTATTAAAATTATCGAAGGGAAAAAATACTCAGTTGTTTTCTCGTGATGAGTATTATTCATTTTTAACCAAAGTGCAAGTGGCAAAAGACAAGATCGCACGCAAAACTCCGGAAGAATATCAGCGAGTGTCGAGGTATGACATAGTGAAGATCGGAACAGCTCAAAAATTAATCGTACCAGTGAAAAATGACAGAGAACCAATTCAATATTACTGTTATTTGGAAGAAACGTTCGATATCATTCACGAAACTCACATTTCTATCGGGCACGGAGGTAGAAATAAGATGATGAAAGAGCTTAAACCGCGGTATAAAAATATTACTAAAGAGTGTGTGGCGTTGTATTTGGCTTTGTGTGAACCATGTCAAAGAAAAACACTGATCAACAATTTTTGTAACAAGAAAAGTAAGCAGTAATTTCTAAATATCTACTTAACATCTCCACAAAATCATATTTGTACCGGTATGGAAACCAAACCGTCGACCATAGCCAGAGTTTCTTTATGAGAAGGGGTTTAGACATAAGCAAGACCGGTGATAGCTTTTGTCGGGGACGTGAGCGTGTGAGAATTACGATTTCGGTTGGCAGTTCTGTTCAAAGTTAGTAGCATTATCAGCCGATTTTCATTTTGGTTGTATATTTTGCAAGGATTTCCAGTTGTTAATGTTTTTGGTTAGTTTAGAGACTTCACATATTATTGGTTCAGACTCCGTTTTATTTTAGAGATTTTGATAGTGTTTAGTCGAATAGTTTTCAGTCATTCGTGTTTTTATATACATATGATACAGATGAGTGTCCGCTAATTAATGGTACACAGAAAAACCACAGATTTCTTATGCGAAAATACCCATTTAGGATTTAAACAAACATACCTATATCCAAAAGTTAATGATAAGGAAGATACGGGGTGTTGAGATATAATTATTTTTTATTTATACATTTCGATAATTTTTGAATAAAACTCGGTATCCAGGAGTTTTTAGATATCAGCTATTTATATCTGCGCAGTTGTAATTATAGCTAATACGATGTTATTGAAGGTACGTACATACATACTTTCGGGTGCACTGAACAACTAAAACGTGAATACCTTAAAAATGGTTGTCAAGACCGATTCTTACTACGTTTACCTTTTTTGTGCAGAAAGCATAGGCTTACTAATTTACATACATACAGAGTAGTAACAAAAAATTGGTTAGTTTTAGAGATTTTTAAATAGTGTACCCATCGCCCTCTAGTCTACACACAAAAATTAATATTCGATCTGAAAAGCTAATGTTTAAAAACCCCTAGATACCGTTTTATTAAGATATTTAAAAAGGTGGGAACAATTATCGAAATAAATTTACTTTTTCTTTTTACTATGACACCCCCGTATCTTCCTTATTATAAACTTTTGGATATTAGGTATGTTTGACTAAATCTTAATATTTTGGCATAAGGAATCTGTGATTTTTCTGTGTACCATTCATTAGTGGACACCCTGTATACAAAGTTTTTAAAATGGTTTTTGACTTACGGAACCATGGAAAATGTTTTGCTCGTACCTCATCGTCCTGTCGGCGCTTTGATAATTTTTAATTTTTAATATTTAAACCACATTTATGTTTTTGTTTTAAGTTATGCCTATTAAAATAATCCAATAAATGTTGTTTACAACATACAGTTCTGTTTTGTTTTCTCCCTAATTCTACGCCACTGATCTGCCTAAAATCAAACATGGCCAAAAATGGCTCGACTTGACGTCACAGCCGCGCTAGCCAATATGGCGAATGTCGTGACCTTATTTCATCAATCGACTTTGACCATAGCCAAATCATACACTGAATCCCTTCCACCAACTTGCAACTCCCCTTAAATTCACCGCTGCAACGAGCCCACATATTCAAACAGAACGCAATCAGGGGCTCCTGGCTTACCTCCGCTTCCCTCTGCCGCCCGCCCTGTCGGACGACGACGCCATCCCACCACAAATATTTCCTACGCTTTTAATTCCCTATGGTTGGCCAGTTGGTTTCCACACTTGTATATTATTTTAATTAGGACTAGTGTCCGTGTTCCGATAATTATCAGTAAAATTTAATAATAATTGATTTTTTAGACACGGTCTCGGTTTTTGCCGTCGCGTTTTTAAATCTGGTTATTGCGTATTAGAATAGAATATAATAGAATATATATTACCATTAAAAATACAGGATTGTACATTGGTTCGTCAATACAATACAGAGACTTAAAATTAAAATATGTAAAAAAAAATAGGATCTAAAAAATTAACAGTATTAGCACATTTACACAGAAAACTTACTTATATAAATAAAATAACATAAAACTAAGTAAATGCTCAATACAGCTCCAATAAATAAATAAACAATTGTATAAAACGGTAATACAATACATATATGTGCATATGCATAATATGCAATCAAACATACACAATATATACAAACACACAATAAACCTTCCCTATAACTACGGGAATTAAATTAGCTTAGTAATAAAAAAATCAAATTTTAAAAGAAGAAATGTTAAAACCTAAAACTAAATTACATCAAGGGTAAAAAATATCTAATACTGCAAAAAGTCCTTACACGAATAAAAATAATTTTTCAATAGGAAACTCTTTACCCTTCGAACAAACATTACTCCACGTAACGCTCTCAACTCAGAAGGTAATTTATTTTAAAAACTTATGCAGTTGTACTTTGGCGAACTCTTAAAAATGTTGTATTGTGTTTTGGAATGATGAGAAGATCTCTGCCGCGTGTATTGTATGCACTGCTAGTTCCCAACCCTTCAAATAACATTCTATTATTGTCGACAAACATTAAACACCTTAAATTATAAAGACATGGAAAAGTTCAGATTTTATTTTGTTTAAAAATATGCTTGCAAGTTTCGCGCACATTTAGGTTAAATATAAGCCTTAGGTTTCTTTTTTGGCTTACAAAAATACGAGAAAATACGCATCGTACAACCACATCTCCCTAGCAGAACACATTATATGACATATGACTGTAGGAGGAGTGAGGAATAAGAGACCGTTAATAGACCATCAATATCAAGAGTATTCTTAAGACTTAAAATTGCAAAATAAGCTGAGTTTAGTTACGCACATACATATTGAATGTGATTGATAAAGGAGAGCTGCGGATCTAAGACTGTCCCCAGAAATCTAACCCTATTAGAAACTTTAATGTTTATTAGAAACTTTAATGTTTAAGCCATTTTCATAGGCAAGTAACTTTCTATTATACATGTACATATATTGATAAAAAGATAATATTCAAAAAGCTGATGAGATTTAACGTTGATTTAGTATAAAATTCTTTACCCCAGGGTGCTTCCTTAATTTTTAAATCCACGTCAAAGTACGCTAGGAAAATGTGACTTCCGGACGCATATTTTCGCAATTTGCGGAAAAACCGGCACATCTACGTACATCAAAAAGTCAGATTTAAAAAGCAACGTAAATTCTGTACAAGTTTGAAAAATAACGTGTTCATGGTTTCTCGCACCTTATAGGTTTAAATCGACATCAAAGTCGAAGTATCGAAAAATTCGTCTCTCGCGTGTATGGCGACAAAAATGGCCTAGTCCTAGGAAAAAATTTGAAAACTTGCTTACTAAAATATTTTAATCCTAAAGTAACTTAATATTGGATTGGGGTGCCAAAAATCTCGTCCATTTTAATGTATCCAAAACACAATCATGTTCCTTGTCGCGAAAAGAGTCATCAAATACTTATCCTTTACTTATGAGCGGACAAGTTTTAGAGAGCAAAGACCCCTTCAATCTTGTGGGCGTCACATTTGAAAGTAACCTTAACTGGCATAAACACATTGTATCTATAGCCACGGCATCTTCAAAAAGCTTGGATTTCTCTTTCAAGCCAAAAGTATTTTTCCGCTTCTAATTTATACACTTTATATGTATTCCAAATCCGACCTCCCTAGGAATATTGTTCTCATATCTGGGGCATGGCGTCCCCCACAACCCTAAGCATTCTTGATTCTATTCAAAGAAGAGCTATTCTGTCTCATTAATGATCCTTTACTTACAGAAAGGCTTCCCTCACTTGCCCATCGTCGGGCTGTGGGGGATTTATCGCTTTTTTATAGGTACTTTCATGGCTTTTGCTCTGAAGAATTGTCCAGTATAGTTCCTCCACTCACGGTTCCCAACAGAGAAACTCGTGGTTCCGCGCGTATGCATCCCTATACGGTCCAACTGGACAGGCCCCGAACTTCTCACTTTGTTCGTTCTTTTATCCCTAGAGTTTCTAGATTGTGGAACCTGCTGCCCGCGGAGGTCTTTCCTTCCCCCCAAATCTTCAAGTATTTAAGTCCCGTGTCAACAATCTCCCTCTTACCTCGCTTTAGACACCCACGGTACGTTAGTATTTAGGCTTTTAGCCTTAGTGGTTTATCCAAAGGTAAAAAAAAAACAAAATCCGGTTGTTTTTGCGCTCAGATCACTCCTTATATTTTTTAATCCACCTCAAAGTCGTAGTAGGGTAGAAAAATATGACTTTCTGGACTTGGTTACAGTTTTTAGTCGCGTTTAAAAATTTGGTTACCGCGTATTAATAAAAGTATAATATTCAAAAGCTAATAAAATTCTACTTCGATTTAATATAAAATCCGTTACCCTAGGGTGTTTCTTGTATTTGTAAACCTACGTCAACGTCGAAGTACGAGAGACGGTCGTGGTTTTTGCCGTCGCGTTTAAAATCTGGTCGTTTCGTGATGATTAAAGGTTATATTCGGATAGCTAATTAAATTTTACGTTGCTTTAATAAAAAAATTACCCTAGGTAATTCCTTGTATTTTTAATTCCACGTCAAAGTCAAAGTATGCTAGGAAAGTCTGACTTCCGGACACGATGTCACATTTCCGCGGTTTGCCGAAAAACAGGCGACTTTATAGTAAGAACATTTTAAAAGCGCAAATTCGGTACCCTTTGAAAATAATACAAAAAACATAAAAAGGCCGCCTGCAATCGGACTATTTTATACAAAGGCGCCGCTATCCTTTACATCGACGCGCCGATACACTATGGGATAGAAATCCATTATTTTGGCCAAAAAGCAACTTTGAAATTTTAATGGCTCATGCTGTGTATTTCAAAGTAGATACTCAAACTACATGTACGCAAAATTATAAAAGGATATGACGACTTCTATTGGGGTAATAGGAAACTTGAAAATGTATTTTAAGTAAACATAAATATACAACATTTAATCTACTTAGTTTATTATTAGCTTTGTTTACTAAAAAAAGTAAAAGAGTTTAAATAATAAGAGCTATTGTTGTGTTTCCGATGCAGTCTCGCGAAGTCTCGCTATTTTCGTAAAAGATTTTTTTTGCCTTTTTCTTTATCAGTTTTTGTACTTACAATTGCCTCTCTACTTTTTGCTACTTCTGAGTGTAAGGACAGATACAAGATTTTTTTATAATTTACAAGGTTTTTCATTTTAAAATTGAATATGTTTTGTCCTACACTGTATATCCTAAAAGATAAAAACATTCTGATTAAAAATATGGATTCTACAAAATCTACCCAACAAAACAGTGTTTTTATTTATTTTATACGTTCAAAAATAAAAAAGTTGGGAAGATGTATCTCTATTACGCTTCTAAGAATAATTTAAAATTATTTTTCAGATTTTGATGGTCATATTTCCGAAACTCATTTAGATAGACACATCAAATGTAGTATTTTTTTAAAGCATTTTAAAAGATTTTTTTGGTGGTGATATAATATTCAGGGTATTTCATTAAAAAAATCATACCTATTGTCGTACCCTGTATATCATATGAGATAATAATTATCGGATTACTAATTAGAATACTGCCGAATTAACCAAACAAGCTGACATTTTAGTTTATTTTGTACAATAAAAAATAATGATGTAAAGGGGGTGTAAATTTATAATAACATATAATAAGTTTTAGGTTTACAAAAGCATTTGTAATAATTTATAATATTTTCCCAGTAAAAAGCACCTTATTTTAAGTTAAATTGGTAAGTTTCAGAATTTTGACCAAAAAATTAACTTCCATCCCATAGTGAGATGACCAGCTGCATCAACCGGCATATCATAAAAGAAATATAGCAAAGGCGGCCTGCGAAGACAAACATGCCGATTTATTTGCTTTAAACTTTTTTGTGATTTTTTATTCTTATCAAAGAGCACCGAATTTACATTTTTAAACGTTTCTTCTATACTCGCATAGATCATATTCGAAAAGCCAGTAAAATTCTCTAGAACTTTGATACAAGATATGTTCATGTTTTCCCGCACCTTATATTTTTTAATCGCCGTTAATATTATAACATTGATAATAATTGTTAAAATAATTTTAATTTAGGAAAAGTAAGAAAATTATATTACAATACAAACTATTCGTATGTATCTAAAATGTTAGACTACTAATTCATTTCTACTTTACATTATATATAATCATTCCAAAATTTTCTTGTTACAGAGAAAAAACGTTTTTTTTTGTTGATCAGTGAAATTATGTGTTCCAAAAACTAGAGCTAGTGGTTAAGCCTATAAAAAGTAGTGAATTTAAATCACAATGCCAAGTCGACTTAATCGACATGCATACCCAAGCAGACAATGATTTTAAGTTTATTATGGTGTATCAAGACCACCCTCACCAAGTTTGCGATTCTTAGACCATTAAAAACAAAACGAGCCGAAAAAGTCGCATATCATTTGCTGGATAGTCTTTGCTAATACAGGCGTGGCCCACCATATTTGACACGCTCTGTGCTGGATAACCATGGGGTTTTGAAAAAAGTAAATACTGGAACATATACAGGTCGAATAAGACCACAGGATAAAATTATTTTAGTCTATACAGGGTGTCTCAAAAAGTGTGACGTATCAAAGTTATATTTTTTAAATGGAACACCCTATATTTTATGACGGTTTTAGATTCTACTTTAAAAAATAACTCAAGTTTGTTTATAGTACTAAGTGTCTAATTTTATTCGTTTTTGTGATATTTGATTTTTTTGAAAATGCAGAGGTAAAATTAAATTGATTTTACTTTAACACTTTTAACACTTTAAACTTTAAAATGTGTAACAAGATTAGAAAAGTCTGCCATATCATACGTAGGTCAAATCAAGATCAAATATTGTACAGGGTGATCAAAAATAATTTCAATTTTTCAGAAAATCAAATAGCCATATCTCTCTTATTTTAAATGGAACACCCTGTATTATTTTACGTTACATGATGACAAATAAAATACTCTTTCAAATGGTGTATAGGTTGCCTATACCTATCTTTTGTGCTTTTTTAGTAAAATCTGTTTTTACAAATTTTTAGTCCAAATGTTTATTTAAATTAAAGTTGCCTGTGACATAGCAGCCATTAATATTTTTCTTAAGAAAATAACAACGACCATTTATTGATTACTAGTGTTTTAGTCAGTTTAAAAGAAATTTCAATGATTTTAAATAAAAACCCTTCTTCTACAACAACAAGATGATATAATACTGGTAGGATGTAAAAAATGGTTTACTTTAGTCTAGAGTTAATCCTGAAAATATTCCAGGAGAAACCATCTGATAACCTTAATAGTTGCTTTAAAAATTTGACACAGTGATTATGGATAATGGAAGAAACGAGTTATAGGTCACAGAATGTCGTCATAACTGACCAGAGGCGTTATTAGGATTGTTTAAAAAACATTTATCATTACCACATTCAACTGAAATAAGTTTTATTGGAAGTAGCATTATAAGCAACTAATGAATTTTTTTCTGTGAATTTTAAAAATAGTGGCAGATAATACAAAATCTTTTAATTGTGTGCTTTTTTTCCAACAAATTTACGTTTTGCAATAACGGCTTAGTAAATAGGCATAGCTATATCACAGCCTACTTACATTTAAATAGACATTTGGAATAAAAATATGTTAAAACGGAATTTACTTAAAAAGTATAAAAGATAGGTATAGGCAACCTATACACCATTTGAAAGAGCATTTGGTTTGTCATCATGTGGTGTAAAAAAATACAGGGGTGGTTACATTTAAAATAAGAGAGATAGTGCTATTTGACTTTCTAAAAAATTGAAATTATTTTTTGATCACCCTGTATAATCTATGATCTCGATATGACCTACGTATGATAAGCCAGACTTTTTCTAATCTTGTTACAAATTTTAAAGTTTAGGGAGTTTATATTGTAAAAATGAAATTAATTTAATTGTACCCCGCATCTTGAAAAAAATCAAATATCACAAAAACGAATAAAATAAGACCCTTGGTACTATTAACAAACCTAAATTATTTTTTTATGTAGAATCTAAAACCGTCATAAAATATAGGATGTTCCATTTAAAAAAATATAACTTTGATACGTCACACATTTTTGAGACATCCTGTATAGAGTAAAACAATTTTATCCTGTGGTCTTAATTGACCTGTATATGTTTCAGTATTTACTTTTTTTAAAAACCCCATGGTTATCCAGCTACAGACCCTGTCGAATATGGTGGGCCACCCTGTATTTGAAGCTCCATGCATTTTGCACAGTGATAATGGCGGAAAATTCGTAGATAAACTTATTGTCGAACTATGCCAAATAATAGGGGAGCCAAGAGGGGATTTCGGGATTTACTACCGCGCAGCAGATTATTATACCGGAAGATATCTTGTACCCGGTTAAGTCTCTCCCCCAAATATGAGCCCCCGTATACTGGGTCGATTGTAAATAACAAAAATATATCCATCAGAAATTTTCGAGCGCGTCAGATTAAGATAGGTTGAGTTAATTACATGCTAAACAATGTATATTCCACTAATCTGACAATCTGAGAGTGACGTAAAGAAAACAGAGGGCTACAAAAAACGTCAGTTGAACATTTTCGAGCGTGACAACTTTTTAAATTTGAATAAAATAATTCATTGATAACGAATAAATACAACATAACACATTGTATCTATAGCCACTGCAGCTTCAAAAAGCTTGGATTGGAGCCAAAAGTATTTTTCCCCTTCTAATTTTTACATTTTATATGTGTCCCAAATCCGACCTCCCTTGGAATATTGTTCCCATATCTGGAGCATGGCGTCTCCCACAACCCTAAGCATTCTTGATTTTATTCAAAGAAGAGCTATTCGACTCATTAATGATCCTTCACTTACAGAAAGGCTTCCCTCTCTTGCCCATCGTCGGGCTGTGGGGATTTATCAGCTTTTTTTAGGTAGTTCCATGGTTTCTGCTCTGAAGAATTGTCCGGTATAGTTCCTCCACTCACGGTTCCCAACAGAGAAACTCGTGGCTCCGCGTGTATGCATCCCTATACGGTGCAACTGGACAGGCCTCCGAACTTCTCACTTTGTTCGCTCTTTTATCCCTAGAGTTTCTAGATTGTGGAACCTGTTGCCCACGGAGGTCTCCCTCTTACCTCGCTTAAGACACCCACGGTACATTAGTATTTAGGCTTTAAGCCTTCGTGGTTTGTCCGAAGATAAAAAAATAATACGATACGACCCGAACGATTTCCACAAGCCGAAATAATAATAGTATTTTTTTAACATATTTAAAAGTCTATAGCCCCTTCCCTCATGAAAAGATATACATTCTATAACATTTTTTTTCTTCTTATCATATAAGCTTTGCAACCCAACAGGTCTCTATGACGTTCGAGTAATTTCCCATTTAGCATCGTGGGCTCCCCTAGTAAAATGTAGGTAAAACCTCGGTAAAACCCAAAATTAGACAGGCCAAACCCTGTCATAGCCAATCTCAAGGTTCATCCATAAATATTCATTGAAATATTATACATAAAAAAGATAGTTTATCTTTTTTTTCATCATAAATTTTGTATAAGAATCGTTGTTATTCCTCGAACAATTAAACGTCACTTAGTGAGTTTTACCTTAAAACCGACGATATGTAAAAAGGATTATTATTATATTATTTTCTTTAAATATAAGATTTATAAAACGTTCTTTATGTCCCGTAATAAAATTTATACCTACCTTTAGCTTTACTTATATTTGTAACTATTTTTTATTAAGGATTACAATACAGTATATTTTTTATGTGTGTATTTTTTTATTGTTAGTATATATATATATATATATATATATATAAACTGGTCACATAATTAATCGGCACAGTAAAGTTTTTGTCCATTTTTAATAAGCTGTAACTTCGAAACACCTAAACGGATTTGGTCATTTTTTTTTTACGTTTTGAAGATCAACTCTTATACTTTCGACTGCTTTTTGCCGATTTTTGTAAGCTAAGATTTTCTATGATATACAGGGCACGGAAAAAAGTGTTGCAGTTTTGCAAAGTTTCATCATACTCCCATTTTGCTAAAACGTTTTTTTTCACTAAAATTATAATTTGCGACTATAGCTAGGACTAATATTTCGGGAAGTATTTGGTATTTTTTGATAAGTCTTCTGAAACAAAAGATAATAGATTTCTATTTAAACTCGTATTTTTTAAAATTCTTTGAGCACTTTCTGAACATAACTTAATTACCTTGAAAAATTCGGATAAACACTTTTCCGATACATAAAAAAAATATGGTTTAACTTTTACAGAAACATACAGGGTCTCTCATAAATACCATACAAAATTAAATAATTTAATTCTTTTGATAAAGCAGAATTAACAACTGATCAACATAAAAAATCTACTAATGCCATGGAAACGAAACATGTATATTTAGCTAGGATTAGCACGTCTGGACGTATTTGGATTGATCGCAGTATCTCGTAGGACCACCTCGTACACGCAATACTTCAGCTGTCCTTCTCGGCATACTATCCACCAAGTTTCTAATAAGTCTTGGGGAATAGCTTCCCATTCTTCTCTAACTGCAACAGCCAATTCATCCAGATTTAGAAACTCTTCCTCTCTTTGATTCAATTTTAGTTTCATTCGGCTCCACACGTGCTCTATCACAGTAAAAGTTAAACCATATTTTTTTTATGTATCGGAAAAGTGTTTATCCGAATTTTTCAAGGTAATTAAGTTATATTCAGAAAGTTCTCAAAGAACTTTTAAAAATACGAGTTTAAATAGAAATCGATTATCTTTTGTTTCAGAAGACTTATCAAAAAATACCAAATACGTCCCGAGATATTAGTCCTAGCTATAGTCACAAATTATAATTTTAGTGAAAAAATGTTTTAGCAAAATGGGAGTATGATGAAACTTTGCAAAACTGCAACAAGCAGTCGATATATATATATATATATATATATATATATATATATATATATATATATATATATATATATATATATATATATATATATATATATATCCTAATCCAAAAAAAGGCCCCACACTTTTTTTTTTGCTTACACACATTTGGGGGCCCCTATAGTCCGGGGGCCCTGTATCATTGATACGGCTGATCCGGCGGCAGCTACGCCCCTGATAATTACTGTGTTCTAAAAATGAGGCATATGTATGCACTAATTTTTAGTGACTTTTATTTTTCACTAGTTTTTAGTGACTTTTATTTTATATCTTTTAAGGTGTCTGTTCTTGGTTCTTTCTCAAACTGATATAAATCTTTGACAGGATACTATTTGTGTTTTTGTTGCATTTTAACTATTTACTGGTCCTTTTTTTGTCATTTAAACTGCAGATTTTAATAAGTAAATTCTGTTGTTACCAAAAATATTCCAAAATTCGTTTTTTACAAAGGTATTATAAAAATGTTTTTAAAAACGAAGGTGTCTCATTAAGAAATGTGTAGTGATTTATTCCTATATCAAACCTTTTTTATGCATCTATATAAAAACAAAATATTTATTGTTTTACGAAAAAGAAAACTACAAATATGGTCTTATTTAATACATTCTTAAAAGGTCTGCAACATCTGCACTTAAAAAATGAAGAAATAAAAATATTGCCTCCAATTTGTTAACATTATAATTTTTTCTTTTTAGCCCAATACCGATTTAAATGCATCACTTGCAATAGATCATATAAAAACAGAGGACATCTTTCCAGGCATCAAAAATTTGAATGTGGACGACCAAAATGCTTCTCATGTTCACTTTGCTCTTTTCAGACTCACAGAAAAGAATCTCTTAAATCTCACTGCATTAGTAAACACAATTAATAATTCGGTTAATTATATTGTAACAAAAAAACCCCTTTTAAGATTTTTTAAATCACATTTAAATATTTATCAAAATGTTTGAAGGCGGTCGAGAGAAAGTGAAATCAGCAAAAAAAAAATTGTTTCAATTAAAACTTCCAACATGTTTTATCCTGTAATTAAAAAAATGCAATGAATGCAAATTTATTTAATTTTGAACCAGCTTATATTAACGATTTTGTTGCGTTTTGAGGTCTGATCACACATAACCGCACCAAGGCCGCACCGAGTTGGGATCCACAATGATAGAGGAAAGTGGGGCAGATTAATTCGGAAAAATTTAAAAGCACTATTCATTTCTTTAAATTAAAAAATAATTTTTGTCAAGCTGAGTCTATTGTTTTGTTTATCTATTCGGGCTGGCAAAAACCGGAAAAAACAAAACCGGTTAAAACCGGTTAACCGAATATTAAAAACCGGTATTAAAAACCGGTTGTTAAAACCGAAACCGGTTTTTAAAACCGAAAAACCGAAACCGGTTTTATACCGAAAACCGAAAACGGTCTGTAAAATCGAAAACCACAACGGTTCTCAAAACCGAAAAAGACTTTTCTAAGCGTAAACGACTGGTTTATATATGACTATTTTCAACCAGCATATGTAAAAATGTTTAATAATGTTAAAAATACATTTAAATAAAAATAAATATTTTTTGTACTATATTAAAAAATGGGTTCTTAAAATTTATTTTGTTATATATTCTTTAAAATTGAAATCGAATTTAAAAAGTTTTATATGAATTTTGCTCATTTTTGTATGTAGATTAAGATTCTAAATAAAAAATTGGAATTGCCTATTGAAAAAACAAAGTTGATATGAATATGACCTTAAAATTTTAGTCAAGGTCACAAACTAATAATACCATTAAATTAACCCTTTATTTCAAACAATTCTCACTAGAAACATTTTCTTCTAAAATGCGCCGTTTTGAGTTATTTGCCTGTCTAAGGTTAAATGAACCACCCTGTATAATCTGTCAACCAATATTCGATTTTACAAAATGAACGGGTTTTCTTTTTTAAATATAAACCGCAATCAACCAAAACCTATTAATTAATATTCGAAGAACCGCTTTTCGATTTTGGTCCGATTATCCAAAAACCGGTATTCGAAAACCGATTATCCGAAAAACCGGTATTTGAAAACCGCTATTTTAAAACCGGTTAACCGATATTCGAAAACCGGTTTATTAAAACCAGTTAACCGGTATTCGAAAACCAGTTTTCAAATACCGGTTTTCGATTTTGGGCAAAATCGCGGTTAACCGAAAACCGGTTTCGGTTGCCAGCCCTAGTATCTATATCTCCTTGTTAAAATAAAATAAATTTGCCCTCTTACTCCGTTTCTTTTTATCCAAATTTTGAGTGTAGTGTAGGTGAAACTGTTTTATCTTATTTGTGAAGGTTTATTTTTGATCCGGAGTAATTTAAAGAGTAGTATAATAGACTAATATTACTGCAATTTTATTAAATACAAAACTCTTTGCACCGCATCCCCCTACATTTCACCAGCGAGATGCACGGCTGCGAGCTCGTTGCGGTTATGTGTGCCAGGACTTATCGTCGAAACTTGTTGTTATCATGGACATGTGATAGATAGTGACGACATTGTCAGATTGTTTGCCTTATAATAACCTTAAGCAATATTATACAGTGTGTTCTGGTTAGTTCTGGTAAGTTAGTCCAATTAAAATGTGAAAGTACTACATTTTTAAGTTATAAAAGAGCTTAAGCTGAAATAGTTGCTATCCACACTTTAGTCAGTGAGAGTGATATCATAACATTATTAAATTAATTAACCTAAAAAATTAAGGAAAAAAACTGTGTATATATTAACCAAAACTAAATATTTATTTGTTAAACATCCAAATGTAAAAAAATAATAAATTAAAAGTCTAACAACCAAAATTAATTGTGTATCATTATTTCTTTAATTGTGAAAAATATGTATAATATTTAAAACATCCCAAATTTTTTAAAAAAATATTTTCTTTTTTTTTGGTTATTACAAGAAATAATTTTTAGGTAAACCCAGTAGATTTTATTGTTCAAACTGTTTTAAGAGTTACAGACACCAACAGTCGTTACACAGACACAGGAAATTTGAATGTGGAAACAGCCACATTTTGACTGCAATTTTGAAGGCTGCACCTTTAGTACTAAAGTGAAATGTAACTTAAAACAACATATCTTTAGACATTTAAAGGGAAATTTGTTAGTGAAATGAATTAAGATTTTTTCTTTTATAATCCTGTTTTTTAATCGTTTTCATTAAAGATAAAGTACTTTATGTTTTACCCATCTATTATTGATCTGTAATACCTTAGAAACGGAATATGTTATGGTAGCAATAATACCTGCTATCACACCTAGAGCATTATAAGCGGGCATTATAATAATGCCCGCTTATAATCTCTAATGCGCTAATATGGAAATTTTATTGCTTATCCAATTTTATTTCTCTCACAATAAAGATCAAGTTTATACAAAAATGATTTTTCTTTAAACAATACTAAAAAATAAAACTTTATTTCCAAAATAAAAATTACAATTTTGAAATGTCCCGGAAAATGTAGCTGATCCCACTATAGAATGGTCGGTGTTTTTGTGATGGTAAGCAGCGGTGGTAGCACTAACGCTATTTTGTATAGAAGAACAGTCCATTAAAGAATTTTCAATAGTCGATACGGAATTAACCTCGGAATTAACTGAATTGGCAATCATTTTGGCTACTTTGTTTTTGGATGAAATACTTTCTTCTATATATCCTTCAGCTACTGAAGAGCTTTTCCATTTCCCATGTTGTTTTAGCATTTCAAACGAAGCACCTGCCTCAACAAGTAAAGTTGACGATGTGCAACGCAAACAGTGGCCGGTGTAAGCTTCTGCATTATCCAATTTTAAAAATTTTGCGATCAATGTTGGGACGCTTCCTATGGTATTTTTTCCAATGGGTTGTACTGTTCATCGACCCTTTCTATAGGTAAGAAAGAATCTTCACTCCTTTATTCCAGCTGGTCTTAATGTTGTGTACTTTTTATTAAATTTTAAGCGCCTAAATCTTCTTCAATGATAGTAAAACTCTTTTGAAGTTAAAGTTTTAGTTTCTGGTACCTTTATAACCAAGACTATTCCTCTATCTTCAATGTCATCAATAGTCATTTTTGACCAACTCATCTCGTCTTAAACCTCCAAAAACACCCATTACCAATATGACTTTGTGTACCAAGTAGATATCATCAGGAGCCTTCTTAATAAATTTTAATATTTGTTCTCCTTCCAAAACTTTAGACTTCTTCGGGACGTATCCCTTTGACTTAACTTTTAAAAAAGATGTGAGACGATGGTATTGCAGAAATGTCTATATTTTTATAGACCATCAAAGTAGACCTAGGGTGGAATACTTGGTCCAGAGAGAAGTTCGGACTGTATTTTTCCGACTAAAAATAATAAAGTTTGTTCCTGAAAATATGCCATTAAAAGGGTTTCGGTTATTTGAAGAATTGCGCTTCGCATCTTTCCAAATACCAAATATGCCATACTCCCGATCATACTGTTGCCTTGATTTAACTGGCAGAAAGATTTTCGGTCGCTTTTATGGCCTTTCTCTCTATATGTTGTGGAGTTTCTTCCATTTTGAGCAAATCGTTGAAATAAAAAATGCCAACTGACTAACTGATACCAACTTACGTATACAGGTACAGGTGCAAATTATTTTTGTATTATATGCGTATAAATAATGTAATTAGTCATTGAAAACCTCTTTTTTGGGTAAAACATAAAGCATTGTATACAGCACGGGCTTTACTGGACTATAATGCCCATCAGGTCGAAATCTATTTCGACCTTCAGGGCATTATAGTCCTAGTAACGCCCTGATACATAAATAGCTATTATTTTAGCACACTACATAGAGTGTAAACATTTTTTTACAGTTTTAATTGGTTTTTTTGTTTTAATGCCTACTATAATTTATTATAATAATGAATCTATGCAATGAAACAGTGAACGCAATATTAACTAAACTACATATCACGTTACCATAAACTTCGCCGTTACTTTTTTATTTCATGTGTTTTTAAGTTTAAAATTCTTAAAGTTTTTGGCTAAATTAAAAAGAAATAATTAGAAATTAACTACAAAATTATTCAAATTCGGATATCTCAGTAGTTGAAATTATAAATAGTTTTACGGTCTTAGCAACTAATTATCTACTGTGAATACTGCTCTTTTAAAATAAATTACCTGATTTTGAGCTCATCCTGTACACAGGGTGATTTAATTTGGTAATGGTATTGATAACCTTATTTTTTTGTATCTTGTTTAGTTCTAATGGAAAGAATCCACCGAAGTGCATATTTTAATACAATAAATTATGCATTACAAGAACTGTTGCTTTTAAAAGTACGATTTTATAATTTTTAATTACCAACTATAAAAAAAAACAAAATAAATAGGTATTTAAATAAGATTAATATCCAGTCTATATCTATTTACTAAAATAGGTGTTTTTGATTTTTTTCAAAAGTTTACAACCTTGTATCTTCATAATACAAAAAATGCGAACTCATGTATACATATACAGCGTGTCTTCGGAAGTTCTTAACAAATGGGAAACTTTTTTTATTAATTTCACGAAAAAAGTTATTCTTTATAAAAAGTCCTGCTTAATGAGAAAAATATATTTCCACAAAACTATTTGAAGGTTGGATGTACAGGGGTGGCTTAAAAATGACTTGTTTTCAAATTAAATAATAATAGTTTAAAAAAACTAAAAAAACACGCTTTTATATGCAACCGAACTAAAAATTAGAAAATAATTTTTTATTAAAAATATTGTCACTTCATAGTAAAAGCGTGGGGTGCTTAATATATTAAATGTTATAATTATTATATTTGCCAATATCTATGAGGGAAAAGTTATGAAAAATTGTAAAATGCACCCCACGCTTTTACTATGAAGTGACAATATTTTTTTTAATAAAAAATTATTTTCTAATTTTTAGTTCGGTTGCATATAAAAGCGTGTTTTTTTAGTTTTTTTAAACTATTATTTATTTTTCATTTTTTAGTTCGATATGCATTTATGTATGTATGTATGTATGTTAAAATGCTCCAGTTTATTCACTAAAAATTCCTTCGCCATTTTGTCAAGAGTAGCTAAACCTGAGAAAAGTTTGGAATGTTGCTAAAAGATGGCAACACAGGTGTTGTTTTTATAATATAATGGATTTTTTTTTTCCTGGCGATCCAAACCAGGATAACGGAATACTGTTTGCAGATTATTGCATTGTCATGGGTCCTTAATACGTGTGCAAAGTTTCAAAGAAATCGAATAGCTGGAAGTTGGTTAAAATTAGGCTCAAAGATTCCGTTACATAGATAGATAGATGGATGGATAGATAGATAGATAGTTACAATCCAAGTTAATAAAAGCGTGTTAAAAGGGTTATTTTCTAACTGACGGTACCAAACTTTAAAGGATGCTTTCTTATGTCATTTTATAAAGAAAAGTTTCTACAAACATATGCCTGGAGTTGCTTTGTTTCTGAGATACAGGGCGTTAAATATTATTTTAAAGGTATGTTTGTTTTTAAAGATCTTAAACACGGAAGCCAGATACAAAAAATGTACTACACTAAAAAATTGTATTTTTAGTTGCTTTAAAGGAAAAAATATAAAAACTGCGTAAAAAAGCCAGTGGCGTACATTTTTCTCTCAATAATATTGGCTGTTATATTTTTTTCCTGTGTGACTAAATATACAACTTTTTAATGTAGTATTTTTTTTGTATCTGGCTACGTATATAGGGTATTTAAAACAAACAGACCTTTAAAAAATATTTAACGCCCTGTATCTCAGAAACAAAGCAACTCTGGACATATGTTTTTAGGAACATTTCTTCATAAAATGACATAAGAAATCACCCTTTAAAGTTTGGTACTGTAGTAAGAAAATAACCCTTATTCTAATTTCGAAACAAGTCATTTTTAAGCCATCCTGTACATCCAATCTTTAAATATTTTTGTGGAAATGTATTTTCCCATCAAGCAGGACTTTTTATGAAGATACACATTTTGTAAATTAAATAATAAAAAAGTTTCCCATTTGTTAAGAACTTCCGAAGACACGTTGTATAAACTTTTGTTTATATTTTCTTATTTAGAATTTGCCCTAACTTTTCTTAACATTCTGTAACACTGTGTATATACAGTGCTTGTCTAAATTTCGGACCCCCCTTCTAACTTCTAAATCTTTTGGTATTTTTTCATGAATATTTTTGAACCTTAGTAAGACAATATGAACCAAATTTTAGAAAAGAAATGGCAGATATCAATGTCAAACTGAGAGCTGGGCGCCATTTAAAAAAAAATTAATGAAAAGGGGGTCTTGTGGCACATCATTTTAAAGTTTCTGATGAGTACTTTATAACCCCTAAATATAAAGTCAATACCTTTGCCTACTACAAAATGGCGGTACTTTGAAAATTACCTGAATTCCTCATTTGGATGGCCATATTTCCAAATCTATTAAATTTAAAATGCAACTAATGTGATATCTTCTTAAAGCCCTTTTAAGGATCTATATAATGGTGATATTGGTAATAATATACAAGATAGGCCAAAAAGAAAACATTTTTTTAATGATGCACCCTGTATATTATATCACTATTAAAAAGATATCTAAAAGACTTTAAGAGAATACCACATTAGGTATATCTAACTTTATTATTTTGAAAAAGATGGCCATTAAAATCAGGTATTCAGGTACCTTTAAGGCACCACCATATTTTGGTAGGTAAAGATATTGACTTTATATTCTGGGGTTTTAAGTACTCGTCAGGGGCTTTAAAATGCTGTCTAACAAGACCCTCCTTTTCATCTGTCATTTCTTGCCTTAAATTTAGTTTATGGACTCTTTGTTTGACCTCCGGACAGTGCGGACGTGCGTAAAGGACTACAAAGTTCTTCCCGGATTGGCGGTTAGAGGTGCCGTACGGACGTTTTTACCTTCGAGGATCAAGGAAAGATTTACGCTAAATTGACGGCATCTTTCTTCTGGATCTAAGCGCTGTGAGCGAAGATTCCAATATGCTGATGGTATCCTGTTTGGTGGTGAACACAAGGTGTTTCTCAAATGGCGGGAAATAGATAGGCGTGCCATGGAAACTGTAGGTAGTGAAAGTGAAGGTTATACGTAACACCAGTAGCAGATCTTGGTTTGACAGCCGACAATTTATGCATTGCATCGATTGTTGAATTATTTTGTTTTCTTTTTGGAATTTCTGGCGTAGTTCCCAGCTCGATTATCCAGATTTTCCGCCGACGAAGCCCTGGAAAGCACAGTCCGGAAGGGGGAGAGTGGTGGATTGGACCTGAAGGGACCAAAACCAAGAAAAAAAATAGAAATAGAAATTTAGTTCATGTTGTCTTGCTAAAATTCTCAAATTTTTATAAAAAAATATCAATTAAACCAAAAGTTAGGAGAGGGGGTCCTGACTTTAGACAAGCACTGTATTTTAATATTTACTTATGTTTTTTTCTTTTGATATTTTAAGTATGTTTTAATCGTAAGGTACTTAAATTTTTGGTAAATAAAATAGGAGTAATATGTATTTTTGTTAAGTACTTAAATACGTTTGTTAGTTAGTTTTAGGTTTAAAGTTTTTCTTTTTTTTTTAATAAATAAAACTTCAAAAAAGTTCCAAATGGCCTTATAATCTAAAATATTATAATATATCATATTTTTTAAATATATTGTGTATAAGTTAAAAGTTGTTTAAATTTTAAATAAAGTTTAAAAACCTTAAGTTTTTTTTTTGATCTTCCAGTTTTAGGCCTTTATGATTTGTTTGAAAATGCAAAAGAAAACTTCGTTATTTGGTATAAAAATAATGCAACCATAAACACTTTATTGCTAAAATTTTAATTTGTGGATAAATATATATTTAAAAGTAATTTTTCGTGATTTAAAACTGGTGCAAGATCACAAAATATTGTTTTATTAAGAGAACCACCATATTTACCAGATATGACCCTATGCGACTTATATTCTCTTCGAAAAAACCCTTTGTGGTAACTTACTTACGTTGTTTGTGTCTGTTGTATGTTGTTGTCGTCCGTTTGTGGGTATTATGTATCGTTCTATTTTTTAATCCGGGTAATGTAAAAAAATAAATTTCAGTTTATTTATTTTTTTATATGTTTTTAATAATAATTTTAGAAAATTCAGAACAGACCATAATCGACTTCCCGGTCGTAAGAAGTCTAGCTTTGGAAAAAGCGTTTGAGAGAATCCCTAATCCAACCACACAGCAATATCAAGAGCTTATGCAAACCACTGGATTTTCAGTTGACACTATTCGCAACTGGTATCAAAATAAAAGAAAACAAACCTTGCCGAGAGAAAAAGAGAACACCAGACCCAGTGGTAATTCTTCCACAAATGTACCTTCCAATGTCACAGTCAGTATTGCTAATCAAGGAACAGGTAACTCTATGACGTTACTAAAAAGACATCCTACTACTACATCTTTAATTCCCACTGCACTTTCGCCTCAGCAGTCCGTTTCATATCATTCTCATTATCAATACTCATCTCCGGGTAACGTTTTTACAATATTGGATAGAGATATTACAGTGAGCCCTATAACCAACCCTAATTTAACAACTAGCCAAAGTAATACATCATCGGTTACTTACACAAATCCTAAACTACAGAATAATAAGTCTTCATCCTTTAAGCAGGACAATCCCAAAACATCTAAATGTTTGTCGATCCATTCCAAAAACTATAAGCAATTCTGATAAATATGAAAAAAATAGATCTTCTTATTACTTAAACAACTTGGACCTGTTAGCAATGGTTGCCTCTAAATCAATGCAACATAAATGTGCTAAGCCTTTAGCAAACAACACTTCAAAAAATCTGCAAAATACAACTTTAGATAAGCAAAGATTTTCTGTGGAATCTATAAGATGTGTGGCAGCCAGCTCAGCCTCTAGCAATACTACTAAACCTTTGGCAAATATCACTTTAATAGACAAAACAGGTTTTGTAAAACCTATGAGCTTTATGACAACCATCTCATCCCCTTGTACTACTCAAACATTTTGTAACGCAGACACAGGAAGTAACTCTTCTACAGACTCAGCTCCTGAAGCTAAACTTTATGACGATAGAGCTTCTTCTCCTAGCCTTCCAATTTTAAAATCTGCGCCCACTCAAAAAAGACCTTTAGAAGATAAAACTTCGAGAAATCTGCATAATACAACTCCAGTTGATAAGACATTTTTCCATGGATCCATAAGAGATTTGGCAACCAGCTCAGCCTCCAGCACCCCTACGACACTTTGTAATGAAGAAACAGGAAGTAGCTCTTCTACGGACTCTGCACCTGAAACTAAAATTTATGAAAACAGAGCTGCTTTTACATTGTCGACCAATTTTAAACCCTTCAGAAAATCCGCATAATACAACTTCAGTTAACAAGAAAACTTCTTTTAAATCTATAAAATATTTGTCAACCAGTTCAGCATCTAGCAGTTCTGTGAAAAGAGTGAAAAGACCTTTAGCAAATAATACTTTAAGAAATCTGTATAATTCAAGTACAGCTGATATGACAGGTTCTTTTCAATCTACTAGCTCAGCATCTAGCAGTTCTACGACACTTTGTAAAGCAGATGCAGGAAGTAGCTCCTCTACGGACGCACCCATAGCTAAATTTTATGAAAACAAAGCTGTTTCTCATAGTCGAGCAACTTTAAAATCTACGCCTACACAAAAAGTAAGGGTTCGTCTCAATCCATTCTGAAAGCAAATGCCGTCTCATTAGAGCTAAAACCACACACTTCTGTAAGCGGTAAGAATACAAACTCGTTGCAATCAACAAGTTTAAACTCCAAGAGCAATTTAAAAGGGGACTTAAATGGATTTCCAGATTTCTCAATTAATTCATTGCTTTCAAGTAGAAGATTAATGCCAAATTTAGGGTTAAATGATGCATTAGCTGCAAGTGCATCTGAGGCTACAAACAATGAACCGGAAGATTTATCCAGCAAATCGGGAAAAAAGAACCGAAAGAAAATGTTCCTCCCAAACCATAAATTGAGTTATTTTTAATAATAAATAACTTCACTCTACAAGAAAAAAATATCAGACCCTGAGTTGATGATGTATTTTGCCTCCTCAATACGAGTCTTAGTCTGATCAGATTTTGGCAATTAGGTAACTAATTCGAAAAACCGAAAAAATAAACAACAAATTTTGATGAGTTTCTGCAGTTTAGCAAAACTGACTATGGATTCATATTCAGGAATAAAAATACACCAAAATATTGAATGTCTGGGTCACTAATTTTTCATTCTTGATAAAATCGTTTTAAAGATTTTTCAGATAACTGAAAAAACAAAATTGTGGTTTGTAATTCACATACGATATATGGTTTTCATTGTATTTTTGCTGTCCAAGTATGAATCCGTAATTAGTTTTGCTGTGTCTTCGTTTAGTGTCTTAAAAATCGCTAAAGAAATTGTTAAAACTGGGGACTTTTTTCGTTTCTTTTTCAATATAGGTTAAAAATTGTGGCTTAATACCAAATTCTGACCAGGAATTCGTGTCAAGAAAGCAAAAATACATCAAATACCATATCTCACATGTCTGGGTCACACACTTTTTTGCTAGAGTAGTAAAATTATAGTTGTCATTCCACAAGTAGTGTATTTAGTGTTAGTTTTACATAAAATATAGTACCTACATACATATAATCTATATTGACTTATAAAATATTATTTTTTTGCCTTGTATAATTTACTTATGTCTAGGTTAGGTACGTTAATGTCTTTGTCTTTTTTATAAATACTAAATACTTAATTTTTGTAGTGGTAATATATTCTTAACGAGCATAAATAAAACAATTTTATATTTATTAGTTTTAAAATAGAGTTTCTGATTTAAACATGTTAGGTAAACCGTTGCGATGCGAAAGGAAGCGTTATTTTGCCGAAGTCTGTCCGCTTAGTTAGCAGTGGCGTCGCAAAAGAACCGTTACTTTTCCAATCTTTACTGCATTAAAATGGAACCGTTACGGGGTCAACATTTTAAGAATACATTTTGAATTGGTCTCTATAAAGCCCAGTCCTTCAAAAGTAGTTAAAATTTCTATTGCGTTCTAGAAGCAACAATTGGTGTATATGTTAGGATCAAACACCGATTTCGGCCAATGGTCGAAAAATACGGCCAAAACGCGTTCTGCCCCCCACCATATTGCCAATGTCCGAAATATCGCTTTCCGGCTATTTAATGTATACCAGAACGCGTTCTGGATCTTTTGAAATTGCCAGAATGCGTATTGACTTTTCGCAGTTAGCCTGAAAGCATTCTGGTTAGTTCTGGTTCTGGGTTAGTTCTGGTTCTGGTTCTAGTTCTGGTTAGAACTAACCAGAACTAACCAGAACTAACCAACCTACATCGATTACGAATTACAAGTTGAGACGTACAAAATCGCTTTCTGGACGGTTTGTTTGTATGCTCGACGCGTTCTGGCAATTTTAAAAGATCCAAAACGCATTCTGGTCTATAATAAACGGCCGGAAAGCGATTTTTCGGATCTTTGGTAATAGGTTAGTGACCAGAATGCGTTTTGGCCGTATTTTTCGACCATTGGCCGAAATCGATGTTTGATCCTAACATATACACTAATATTTTCTAACTTTTATCACAAGATGTTTGAAACATTGTTATATTTAAAGCAATGAAGCACAAAACACCGAGTCATTTTTTAATAATTTACCGCTATTGTTATCAATGAAAAGATAAAATCGCAGAAAATTAAATAAGAGTTCCAAGAAACACAAGATAGGTCTGACTGCCACCTTCTTAGTTAGTGAACTGCAGCCCTAGAGGCTTATTGTGTCTTGAACCTACTCCTTCTTATTCACACGCCCATTATTTTATAACTTAGATGCTTAACGCTCGGTCAGTTATAGCTGCGCTCCAGGTTGCTTAACTTTGGTATCTTTGACGATCTCACCGGTGCAGCAACGAGCCCCTTGACGGCCATATTAGAAACTATCCTTGTGAAAATGTTGCCAATAGTTTATTTGTCAATAAGTAAAAAATAAAGTTACTTAATATTAAAGCATAATTTGTGTTTTTCTTTTTTTTTTTAGTTAGTTAGATAGATAGAACGTAGTTATTCCGAATCTTTTAAAAGGATTGTGGTATAGAGAGTGTATATATTTTCACGCATGCCGATTTTAAATCAGCTTTTATATTTTTAGAAAAATTTTCTTGTCCCATGTGCAACAAATCGTACAAAAAGGAAAGGTCATATGAGAAGGCATGTCAGATTTGAATGTCAAACAGAACCTCAGTTTGCCTGCAATATTTGCGGGAAAAAGTTTCGTCAAAATAGTTATTTGCCAATTCATTTTAAGAAGATTCATATGGATCCCTTGTCAGACTATAGCGAATCTTAAGATATTCCTTTTCTGAAAATAATATATTTTTTGTGTAAACTACATTGTATTTATTTAAGATAAATTACTGTCTTTGCATTCTCCAATTTGCCATTTTTATAGGGTTTTGTTGTATATTTATATTTTCTTATATTAAGTGACATAGAAATCCGGTCAACCGGGTCCCAAAGTAAAAAAAAATCTCACTGGATATTGAAGTAAAACTTGGCATCTGGACATAAACAATTTAGATCTAATTTTTACTGTATAGTATTTTTGTTTTATTAATTTGAAAATATATTCGTTGTATTACATGTTTAATGCAAAATTTTCAAAATAAAAATATTTACAAAAATTTTATTTTAGGGACTCCAGTGTTTAGCTGCAAACGCTGTGGAAAATCGTACATCCAACAACGAAACTTATGGCGTCATCAAAAATATGAGTGCGACAAAAAGAAATCCTTCTCTTGTTCGTATTGTCCATATTCTTGTTATTATAGATACCATTTGAAAAATCATGTTTTTCTTCAACACGGTGAAAAGTTATAAATAACTAATTTAAAATATTTTAGTCGACTCACATAACTTTACAAGGTTCTTTGTTTTCTTGGCTTTTGTTCCTTTGCGAACCATTAGCCAATATAACGTTACTATACAGGGTGTTCCAAAATTTATGCATTAAATTTAAATGGCATATTCTACGTCAAAAATAAGCCCTAGTTTTCTTTATAAACATATGTCCGACAAAGCTTCCTTTTAGAGATACAGGGTGTTACAATTTTGAGAAAAAACATTTTGTTATCATAATTTTTTACCCGCTCTAGATATTTAATTAGTACTTGGTACATTGCTAAACAGCAGCAAAAGACATTTCTTTTAATGTAAAATATTTTAAAAAATTACCAGTGACGTCCGTATCATATTTATATGGACTATTTTTCAAGAAAAAAATGGTGCAGCACTGCTTTTTTAAATAGAAATTATTTTTAAAATCCTCACTGAACTTGCAACAAATTTGATTTTCTGACTTTTTCTCGAACGATGACTAGTTTTCAAACAAAAAAAATAAAAACAATTTTGATTCATTACGAATTTGCGAAAATAATGACAAAAATGATAAACATTTAAAACATAAAATTTCAAATTATTTTTCGGAAGTTTTATTAACAAATTGGTCATGCATCAAAGTGGTTTTATTTTTTGTTTGAAAACTATGCAGATCAAATTTGTTCCAAATTCATTTAGAATTTTAAAAATAATTTTTGTTTTAGCAGAAAGCAGTGACGCACCTTTTTTTTTTCTTGAAAAATATTCCATCCAAATATGATACAGACGTCATTGGTAATTTTTTTCCAATTTTTTACATAAAAGGAAATGTCTTTTGCTACTGTTACGCAATGTACTACACACCAATTAAATATCTAGAGTGGTTTAAAAGTATGATAAAAAATTTAACACCCTTTATGTCTAAAAGAAGGCGTTTCCGGACATATGTTTGAATATGCCCTTGGCCCTTGAATTTTGATGCCTGAATTTTGGAACACCCTGTAGGGCAGATATGGTAACCTTCTTTACATTAGTGTAGTCCAAGATCGTTTGACTAGGTAAGGTTGCCTCATAACGTCACATATGTACCGCACTGCTGGTTCCTTGGCGCCAACATAGCAAACAAGGATGTCTAGACGGATAATGCTATGAGGGCGAAAGAGCGCGATATACAATATTTAAAAATCAGCGAGAATAATCATTGTTAAATAATTTATTAATAGGAAATAAATAAGTTACGGTAACAACTGGAATTAACAGTATTTAAAAGTATTTCTTTAATATTGACAAAAAACACAAACTAAACTGGTAAAAACTTCATTAAATAATGAGCAAAATACATATGTGACGTATGGTCCGCCATGTTGCAAGGCTTACGAGGCAACCTTACCTAGTTAAACGATCTTGAGTGTAGTCAAATTTAAAATATTTAATTGTTAGCCAAAATACAAATATGTATCTTAAAAGTTTTATTGAGGCCTGTAAATATAGATTTTTTTAATTGTTCCTTAATTTTTAATATGCATGTAAAGTTATAATGTAGGTATCTAGACATTTATTGGAATGGACAGCTGTTCAAACAGACAATTTTTTGAATTGTCCATTTTTTGAATGGGTAATTTTTCGAATAGACAATTTTTCGAAATAGTTACTTTTGTTTTATGCTATTTTTAAAGATTTTTACTTACCTATTTAATATGTATTGTATTAAATTTTCAAAAATCATAATCTTTTAAGTAGGAAGTCTGGGTGTATCGGAGTTGTTGGATGGTTGTTAGTTCTGGTTAGTATCACGGTTAGTTTATATTTATAAGGTTGCGACACATCCTCAACTTTTAGGCGGTTCGAGGTCGGGGACGCAAGGAAGGGCACTCCACGGAGAAAAGTTGACAATGCTGGGTAAAATCAAAGCTGATGATCAATCCAGTGGCGTCTAGAATTTGCGCATTTTTTTGCATTGTTTTGGAATTGATATTTGTTAAACGATGTAATTCCAAATGTTTTTTATTTAAAGTAAAAGAATTTACAACTTAATAATAATTAAAAACTGTATTTAAAGTAAAAGAATTTACAACTAATTAATAATTAAAAACTCTTGTGTAAACGGTTGTTCTAATAATACGATAAACTGTACTAACAACATGGCCGAAAAATGGTTAGTATTATCTCTCAGATTTCCTAAAAACCCTATAGAATACTTAAATCGTATAGCTTGTTAATTGTCTTAAATAAGTTTTTGTTTTTTTCTTAATTTTATTGGTCTTTTCCTTTTTTTCTTTGTTTTTGTTTTTTTTTTTTGATAACATGTTAAAATTATAATTAATAAGCTAATAAACCTTTGTTTATAGATTGAAACCTTTGTATTGTAAGTAACTTAATAATAAATATTTTATTATTTTATTTCTTTTAAAGTAATAATAACTTTTATTATATTGTGTAAGAGCAGAGTAGTTTTTCATAATGTATAAAAGTTTAAATTTTCTTTAAATGTTAAATTTTTAGTTTAATTCTGGAGAAAAGCCAAAAAATATTTTCTTTAAATTTGTAATTATAATTATAACGCAAATTTTAATTAATATATAAATAGATTTTTTTGTTTAAATTACCTACACTTTACCATTCCTTAAAAACTTATCTTCGAGAAACGGTCTATTCAATCAATTGGCTATTTGAAAACTGCCAGTTTAAACAACTATCTATTCAAATAACTGTCCATTCGAAAAACTGACCTTCAAAAACTGTCATTCACAAAATTTTCATTTGATTAGATTAAATATTTGACTTTAAAATTTAAAGTATATGATGCTGTGTCAATAATTTGGGCAAAGTATTCTGTTTTTTTCTTCTTGGTATTTAACCAGATATTCACTTGTGACTAAAAAAAAAATCACTAAAATTATTGAGGGACAAAAATGGTTAAAACTCTTAACTTTCTAAGAACTTTCTTAAGTAAAATATCAGGTGAAATTTTTGGTATTTTCTATTTATTTTTTATATCATTATTAAGAAATTTTAGGAAACATTTCAAAAATAAAAAATTACCTCCACAGTTCTAAACGCACTATTGCTTTATGACCAGTGTTGCCGGAATTCTTATTTGCTTTCATAACCCAGTATTTTTATAAATTTTAAATACACAAGAATATTGGGGGGACTAGTCGGCGTATTTCCCCTCTAATTGCGCCCCAGAAAACAGCTGAAAAAAAACTGTCTCTTTAGATAAAAATTGATATTATTAATTTTCTTTAACGTAGGTACTTATTTTTTAGATCTCTTTGCATGCGATAAATGTCTTTAAACAATTTCCGTTACTTGAGAAGCTTAAAACGGCACCAGAAGTATCAATGCCAGAAAGGAAAAGACTTTTTATGCCAACACTGCGAATACTCAAGCTACTATAAACATAACCTAAAAACCCACATGATTAGTGTTCACATCAAAGAGTACCAACGTGAACGTACCCTTAATGTGTGGTAATTTATACATCGAGTATATATAAAAATAAGGGTAAAGAAGCAGATATAAGAAAAAACATATATTATGTAAAAAATGTTGATGAAAGAGAAGTATATAGAACGAAAAAGTAAATTTGCTGGGGAGAGAGTCGTGGTGGATAGCATATAGAAAAGCAGGACGTTTTTCTTTTAACTGTCTTTAAAGGGAGTAAAATATTTTTATGTATACACCAGGACAGTAGAGAATTTTCCTTTTTTTGCTTTAACATACACCTAGCCACCCCGCTACAATTGATGCTCGTGTTTACTGAATGCGATTTCGGTAGGGCATCAACGGCGGGATTTAATATCCTACCGCTGGACAACGAAACTTGTCTACATAAGAGGGACGCTGGTTCTCCTATGCTATTCACCACGACTCGATACAGCCTCACTGAGGAGTCCTGTAAGGCAGTATGAAACCGGTCTGGGAGAGAGTCGTGGTGGATAGCATAGAGAAGCTAGGACGTTTTCTTTAACTGTCTTTAAAGGGAGTAAAGATATTTTTGTATTGTACGCCGAGACAGTAGGGAATTTTTCCTTTTGCTTTAACATACATAGCCACCCCGCTACAATTGATGCTCGTATTTACTGAATGCGATTTCAGTAGGGCATCAACGGCAGGATTTAATATCCTACCGCTGGACAACGAAACTTTGTCTAATAAGAGGACGCTGGTTTCCTATGCTATTCACCACGACTCGATACAGCCTCACTGAGGAGTCCTGTAAGGCAGGCGAAACCGGTCTGGGGGAGAAGTCGTGGTGGATAGCATAGAGAAAAGCAGGACGTTTTCTTTTAACACTGTCTTTAAAGGGAGATCTATTTTATAAAAATATGTTTACATGTACAGTGGGCATCACAACGAAGATATAGACACAAGTTACCTTTTTTAAATGAAATGGTGTATATTTTATTGGATTTTTGAATTCTCCACAAAATTTTAACATGACTTTGTGTAACATATGCTATACCTAAACTCACTAGTTTAAAAGATACAAGGGTTTAAAAAAATATAATGTAAATATTTATTAACTTTTAAAATATGAAAACACTTATCAATAAAAACAGAATTGACACAAACATAACTTGTAAACACTTAACCTATTTAATTAAATGTTGAAAGTGAAGCCGATGGATTGGCAGAAGGGGCGAAGTTGAGTGGCCAGCAAGAAGCCCCGACCTTACGCCTCTGGACTACTTTCTTTGGGGACATTTAAACAATAGGGTTTATTTGACAAGACCAGAAAATATCGATGAACTAAAAGGAAGAATTAGAAGAGAATGTGAAAACATTACTTCGAATATGCTACAAAATGTTACAAATGCCTTTTATTACAAAGTAGCACATTGTCAAGCCGTTCAAGGAGGTCACTTCCAACATTTAATTAAATAGGTTAAGTGTTTACAAGTTATTGTTTGTGTCGAATTCTGTTTTTATTAATAAATGTTTTCATATTTTAAAAAGTTAATAAATATTTACATTATATTTTTAAACTCTTGAATCTTTTAAACTGAGTGAGTTTAGGGTATAGCATATGTTACACAAAGTCATATTAAAATTTTGTGGAGAATTCAAAAATCCAATAAAATATACACCATTCTGTTTAAAAAGGTAACTTTGTGTCTACTAACTCTTCCGTTGTGATGCCTCTGTACATGTAAACATATTTTTATAAAATAGATCTAAAATATATCTATAAACTTTATATGGAAGGACTAATTTAACACGAGTGGGAATATTGTAGCACGAGGCGTTAGCCGGTGTGACAAACCCACGAGTGTAAAGTATTTTCACACGGTACTGTACTATTTTCCTACGACCACAAATTATTCACCAAAAAATAAATAAATTAAAGTTTGTCTGTTCAGAAAAATAAAAAACAGTGAGAACTTTGCAACACTGGGTGATATTTTGCAACACTAGTGTGATATATACTTTTCCTCACTGCTATATCATACTGTTTTGACAATATTTTTACATCGAAAATCACCTACCTAGAAGCATTATATAACTTTTATCATTTTGGAATTTAAAAAGGCCCTCACTTAATAAAAATTGTATGGTTTTGTTAGGTAATAACGCTAATAGTTTAATACGGTTTTCTGCTATTATAAGTGTTTTTAAAAATTATCGATTCTTACATATTTTAGACACTCTTCTAAATAAAACGTAAGTGGTGCATATCCAAAATATTCCGTTTTTTAAAAATATCAGTAAATAAACTTACGGGACCGAAGGGAGTGAAAAGGGGTGCTGGGTGGGGTAAAATTGGTAAAACGAGTTAATGAAACTGAACATCACATATAAAATTAAGTAAAAATAACAGTTTTTCTCTCTATTTTTAAGAAAAATATAAAAATATGAAAATTTAAATGCATAACCTAAAGTCCTAAAAGTAAGGAAAAAACTGACTACCAAACGTCAGTTACCATGCAAAATATGGAAAGCATTTGGCAACGTCGGAAGGGTCTGGATTCTATTTATGAATGAGATAAAAGAAAGTGGATTCATAACGTGTGTATTAGCCTTAGGTTTAATTAGGGATTAAAAAAGATTTAACTAGTTGTTTGAGTACACGAAGAAGAGAGGAAGGAATTTGATCTATAGGCTTTTTTTTCTCTGGCGCTTTAGGTCGAACGGTCAAGCGGACTTAGGGCTGCCTCCTATAAAGTACACGTGCTCAAAGGTAGAAGGGAGATTTTTAATTTGATTTACTGACCTGACAACAACACTGTGCCAGTCAGTGAAAGTTGTTTTTGTGTTTATGTCTATTTTTGTTTTTTTTCGTAAATTTTAATAAATATAAAATAAGATGATTTTCGCTAATTTGGGTTCTACCGTTTAAGGTAAATAAAAGTTTTTTTACTGTCACTACAATAAATATGTCACTTGCAAAACCAATAGCAGTTTTTAGAATGACATCATAATATGTATCACACCAGTGTTGTAAAGTACTTTGCAACACTAGTGCTGTAAAGTACTTTGCAACACTAGTGTGATATAACGCATTTTCTATGCATGAAATCAGTGTGCTATTTGCTATTTTCACAAGTAAGAACATTTTAAAAGCGCAAATTCGGTACCCTTTGAAAATAATACAAAAACATAAAAAGGCCGCCTGCAATCGGACTATTTTATACAAAGGCGCCGCTATCCTTTACAGCGACGCGCCGATACACTATGGGATAGAAATCCATTATTTTGGCCAAAAAGCAACTTTGAAATTTTAATGGCTCATGCTGTGTATTTCAAAGTAGATACTCCAAACTACATGTACGCAAAATTATAAAAAGGATATGACGACTTCTATTGGGGTAATAAGAAACTTGAAAATGTATTTTAAGTAAACATAAATATACAACATTTAATCTACTTAGTTTATTATTAGCCTTGTTTACTAAAAAAGTAAAAGAGTTTAAATAATAAGAGCTATTGTTGTGTTTCCGATGCAGTCTCACTGAAGTCTCGCTACTTTTGTCAAAGATTTTTTACCTTTTTCTTTATCAGTTTTTGTACTTACAATTGCCTTCCTACTTTTTGCTACTTCTGAGTGTAAGGACAGATACAAGATTTTTTATAATTTACAAGGTTTTCCATTTTAAAATTTAATATGTTTTGTCCTACACTGTATATCCTAAAAGATAAAAGCATTCTGATGAAAGATATGGATTCTACAGAATCTACCCAACAAAACAGTGTTTTTATTTATTTTATACGTTAAAAAATAAAAAAGTTGGGAAAGATGTATCTCTATTACACTTCTAAGAATAATTTAAGATTATTTTTCAGATTTGGATGGTCATATTTCAGGAAACTAAATTGAGATAGACACATCAAATGTAGTATTTTTTAAAGCATTTTAAAGATTTTTTTGGTGGTGATATGATATTCAGGGTATTCCATTTTAAAAAAAATCATACCTATTGTCGTACCCTAGCATATCATATGAGATAATAATCATCGGATTACTGATTAGAATACTACCGAATTAACCAAACAAGCTGACATTTTAAGTTTATTTTGTACAATAAAAAATAATAATATGTTAAGGGGGTGTAAATTTATAATAACATACTAATAAGTTTTAGGTTTCCCCAAGCATTTGTAATGAATTTATAATATTTTTCAAGTAAAGCACCCTCTATTTTAAAGTTAGATTGTGTAGTTTCAGAATTTTGACCAAAATAATAATTTCTATCCCCATGAGTGCGATGACCAGCTGCATCAACCGGCATATCATAAAAGAAATAGTAGCAAAGGCGGCCGCGAAGACAAGCATGCTCGATTTATTTGCTTTAAATTTTTTGTGATTTTTTTCCTTATCAAAGAGCACCGAATTTCCACATTTTTAAACCATTAACATTATATAGATATTTTAAAGAGCTTTAAGAAAATACCACATTTAATATGGTGCCTATCTCTTATAGTTTTGAAAATATGGCTATCCAAATCTGAAAATTATGTTAAATTTTCATTATCTCTACAGCTCATTCTAAGCTATAAGCACTAAGTTTATGGGTCGAAGATAAAATAGACATTATAATCAATATCCTTACAATTTTTAGATTTAAATGGCCAGTATTTCCAAAACTATAAGAGATAGACATATCAAATGTGGAATTTTCTTAAGAAGCTCTTTAAACTGTCTAATTAATGGTTATGCAATATACAAGGTGTTCCCATTTTAAAATGTACATTTTTAAGTTGAAATTATTAAATATTGATATAACACACAAATACTTTTAATGCTCTTTGATAGATCTTTTGAATGGTGATATAATATACAGGGCATTCCTTAAGGAAAATATATGTTTTTTTGCAATTAATTAAAAACCCGATGTTTAATAATTGTTTTTTATGTTGGCAGCAGAGTTATACAGCAGCGGAAATTGTACTACAACTTTGCCAATTCAAACAACTTCTTGGTCCATTCAGTATTATTTAAAAATACATATTTTATTAACTAATCTTAAAATGTATTTATGTTTTACCCATCTATTATTGATCTGTAATACCTTAGAAACAGGATATGTTATGGTAGCAATAATACCTGCTATCACACCTAGGGCATTATAAGCGGGCATTATGATAATGCCCGCTTATAATGCCTAATCCTAATATGGAAATTTTATTGCTTATCCAATTTTATTTCTCTCACAATAAAGATCAAGTTTATACAAACATATGTATTAAAATAAAATCAATAACTTACCAGTTCCTGAAAATATGCCATTAAAACGGTTTCGGTTATTTGAAGAATTGCGTTCGCATCTTTCAAATACCAAATATGCCATACTCCCGATCATACTGTTGCCTTGATTTAACTGGCAAAAGATTTTCCGGTCGCTTTTATGGCCTTTTCTCTTATATTTTGTGGAATTTCTTCCATTTTGAGCAAATCGTTAAATAAAAAATGCCAACTGACTAACTGATAGAAACATCAAAGTCAAACTTAACACCAGTCATTATCTACTTACGTATACAGGTACAGGTGCAACTTATTTTTATATTGCGAATAAATAATGTAATTAGTCATTGAAAAACTCTTTTTGGGTAAAACATAAAGCATTGTATGCACCACGGGCTTTACTGGACTAAATAGCCTGAGGGCCTCTGGCTCGAGGGCTGGGGATTTCGAAACCTGATAGGTCCTGTCTTGATACATAAATAGCTATAAAAAATGTGGGTTTAAAAAAACGATAAGGCACTTTACTCAGGAGGAATATTATGTTATTTTTCTACTACCTTTTGCGACATTTTCAAAAAATAAATAAATATTTTGCTGCAGTATCGAAAGAAAAGTATTTTTATTTAATTCGCGCTTTCCTGTATCTCATGATAATTAAACACCACTCAAACTATGACATTTGAAATTGTTAAACATCATAGGAGTTATGGTTGTCAAAGCGCTTGGTGTTTGTAATAAATGTGACATAAGCAACAGTTTTATGCGGTCAAACAAAAACTATAATTTCAAAGCCAAAATGACTCCGAAGACAACGACAATATCCCTTAAAATATTTTGGAAAACGCAAGGCTGGTATCATTAAAAAAGAATATGAAGAAATTGATCTGGTTAGGGGATCATAATATACCGTATGTAATGTTCCATGCGTAAATATTAAAGAAAAAGAATACAGCAAGTTTCCTAAACTGGTAGCTTTTGATGAGACAATCCTCTTAAGGTTAGGTCAAAAAAGCCTGCATGTTTACAAAAGAAGATTTTAACAAGTTCATTAGTCATACTCCTGACTAGTACTACTTACATATGAAGGTAAGAACAAATGGTAATTTTCTAGCCTGCGGCAACCTGATTTTGATGAAAACGGATACTGGGTTTTGGGGCGCTAATCACGAATCTAAAAGAAATTTTTTGGTGCAAACGTTTTCTTGTTCTTGAGATATTCATCATCAGACTCCGAAATTTAAACTAATCCTATTTTTACAATATTTTCCCTTCTCTTCACACAATTCTTGATTTAAAGCTGAAGTGGCACACAATATTTGATTTTCACCCTTTAAAACCCGTTTTTTTACGTATTTTACATTATTTTTGCATTAAATTGCATAGCTATACTTTAAATCATTTCAATCCCAGTGTGCCATGAAGCCCTATGTGTATGTATGGTTGCCGCATTATCAAAGAAAAGCCACCCAATTTAATGCAAAAATAATGTAAAAAACGTAGAAAACGGGGTTTTAAAAGGTGAAAATCAAATATTTTGTGACACTTTAGCTTTAAATCAAGAATTGTGAGCAAAAAGAAGGAGGTATATAGTGAAATAAGCTTAGTTCAAATTTGAACTTTGATGATGAATATCTCGAGAACGGAAACGTTTTCGCCCGAAAAATTCAGATTCGTGATCAGCGCCCCAAAACCCCCGTATACCAAATTTCGTTAAAATCGGAGTTGCCGCAGGTTTGTAGAATTACCGAACAAATAATTTTCTGGCAATATAAAAATATTAAACAAAAAGAAAAATAGTATTCCGGCTGTTAGAGGGTGAAAAAGTACAGTCTATTTTTAATGATGGTCCAGGCCATAAGCAGGAAGTGATTTTCGGGAGGGAGGCAACAGCCAAACAAAAAGGGCTTCATGTAGGCGCTTCCTTCAGCAAACAACCCATCATCAGGGGTATTTTTGGGGTCCTGGGTGGAGGTATTTGCCCTCCATTGCCCACCCCTTCCCTGGCGTACGGCTCTGATGCAGGTAGTAGAAAAAAGGGTACTTTCAGAAACCTGTGGCAACTCCGATTTTGACAAAATTTGGTATACGGGGTGTTTTGGGGCGCTGATCACGAATCTGAAAAGAAATTTGGCGGAAACGTTTCGTTCTTGAGATATTCATCATCAGACTTGAAATTTAAACTAATCATATTTTTACAATATTCCCCCTTCTTTTGCACACAATTCTTGATTTAAAGCTAAAGTGGCACACAATATTTGATTTTTACCTTTTAAAACCCCGTTTTTTACGTATTTTACATTATTTTTGCATTAAATTGCATAGCTATACTTTGAATCATTTTAATCCCAGTGTGCCATGAAGCCCTATGTGTATGTATGGTTGCCGGATTATCAAAGAAAAGCCACGCAATTTAATGCAAAAATAATGTAAAAAACGTAGAAAAACAGGGTTTTAAAAGGTGAAAATCAAATATTGTGTGACACTTTAGTTTTAAATTAAGAATTGTGTGCAAAAAGAAGGGGAAATATAGTAAAAATAAGCTTAGTTCAAATTTAAACTTTGATGATGAATATCTCGAGAACAAAACGTTTCCGCCAAAAAATCTTTCAAATTCGTGATCAGCGCCCCAAAAACCCTGTGTACCAAGTTTCGTTAAAATCGGAGTTAAAGCCGCAGGTTCTGAAAATTACCGAAAAATACTCTTTCAGTTTTACTTCTAATCGCTATAACTGGTTTTGCATTTTGATGTTTCAATTTCAAAAATTTAAGATATTTTTTAATAAAATTTTTATATTTATTTATCGAGCGGTTTTATTTTGATGGCTGTTATTATAAAATGTATCTTTTAAAAATTGTGCTTTTATTTTTTTAACAAGATATGATTAGTGTATCCAAAAAAATATTTTTAGTGAAATTAACTATTTAGTAAACTATACATGAAACACAACAGTAGCAGTTCAGTCATGCAAAATGGCGTCTTAAATATTAGTAATTGCCAAATTTTTAGACACCTGGTATTTAAAGGTGGTTAAATAGCTTTTTACTTCTTATAGTAAGAACATTTTAAAAGCGCAAATTCGGTACCCTTTGAAAATAATACAAAAAACATGAAAAAGGCCGCCTGCAATCGGACTATTTTATACAAAGGCGCCGCTATCCTTTACAGCGACGCGCCGATACACTATGGGATAGAAATCCATTATTTTGGCCAAAAAGCAACTTTGAAATTTTAATGGTCCATGCTGTGTATTTCAAAGTAGATACTCCAAACTACATGTACGCAAAATTATAAAAGGATATGACGACTTCTATTGGGGTAATAAGAAACTTAAAAATGTATTATAAGTAAACATAATTATACAACATTTAATCTACTTAGTTTATTATTAGCCTTGTTTACTAAAAAAAGTAAAAGAGTTTAAATAATAAGAGCTATTGTTGTGTTTCCGATGCAGTCTCGCGAAGTCTCGCTACTTTTGTCAATGATTTTTTTACCTTTTTCTTTATCAGTTTTTGTACTTACAATTGCCTTCCTACTTTTTGCTACTTCTGAGTGTAAGGACAGATACAAGATGTTTTTATAATTTACAAGGTTTTCCATTTTAAAATTTAATATGTTTTGTCCTACACTGTATATCCTAAAAGATAAAAGCATTCTGATGAAAGATATGGATTCTACAGGATCTACCCAACAAAACAGTGTTTTTTATTTATTTTATACGTTAAAAAATAAAAAAAAGTTGGGAAGATGTATCTCTATTACGCTTCTAAGAATAATTTAAAATTATTTTTCAGATTTGGATGGTCATATTTCCGAAACTAATTGAGATAGGCAAATCAAATGTAGTATTTTATTAAAGCATTTTAAAAGATTTTTTTGGTGGTGATATAATATTCAGGGTATTCCATTTAAAAAATCATACCTATTGTCGTACCCTGTATATCATATGAGATAATAATCATCGGATTACTGATTAAAATACTACCGAATTAACCAAACAAGCTGACATTTTTGTTTATTTTGTACAATAGAAAATAATAATGTTAAGGGGTTTTCCAAAAGCATTTGTAATAATTTATAATATTTTATCAGTAAAAAGCACCTCATTTTAAGTTAGATTGGTAAGTTTCAGAATTTTGACCAAAAAAATTATTTTCTATCCCATAGTGCGATGACCAGCTGCATTAACCGGCATATCATAAAAGAAATATAGCAAAGGCGGCCGCGAAGACAAGCATGCCGATTTATTTGCTTTAAACTTTTTTGTAATTTTTTTTCTCATCAAAGAGCACCGAATTTACATTTTAAAACTGTTCCTTCCGTACCTTAATGTAAAAAGAGCTTATTTTTCTAATAATTGATTTAATTTTAGAAAATATGTTGGCTATGTCCCCAATAAATGTGGTAAACGATACAAGTATAAATTTAACCTGGACAAACACGTCAAATATGAATGCGAAGAGTTGGCGCCAAAATTTAAATGTCATATCTGTAGCTATGCCGGAAAGCAAAAAGCCACTTAAATTCACATTTTATTAAGAATTCATAGTTTTATACAGTAAAATATTGATAAATATAGATGTTTTATAAGTAAATTAATTACTATTTTTACTGCTACTTTCTGCTGCTGGCTGTGTAACACTAAGGATCAATTTAATATATACAGTGTGTCCATTATTACGATCCTAAGCATGGGAATCTCAGTTCCTGTTGGAGATACAGCTTAGGTTAAATTAGGAAAAAGTTGTGTTTTTTAAAGCTTATTTACATGCCGTTTAAAAACTTGAAAATTTTCATGGCCTGCTGAGATATTTGGCAAAACGAAAATTTGACTATATCGATTTTAATTTTTTCTGACTTTATTTGAAGAGATATGAAAAACTAATAACACTTTTCATTGGCATTTTTAGCTACTACATGATGGTATTTTTAGATTTTGATACCCGACGTTTCGTTTTCAAGAAACCATCATCAACTTTATTTTTATATGGCTCGAAAAGTACACCCTGTATCTGATCCCATTTTTTATTACAAATTCAACGATGTATCACATGTCATATTTTAATTTTTAGTTAAAAGAAAAATTGCATTTTTTCTATTTTTAAGTTATTTTTAAGTAGGCCTTGCAAACAAATGCTTGGGCGTTAATACCTGTTACCATATCTGTAACATAATTTAATATCATTATAAAATAGTATTTGTCCTTATTACCCTGCTTGTCGAGTTGTTGTTTTGAGAGCAATTGTTCTTATTGTTACTGTTGTCTCTATTATTGTTTATTGGTGAATAGCTAATATCTTATTGTATTATTACGGTCGAATATGCAGGATGGCCATTATAGCCATGAAGATAAGTTTGACATGCTAACATGCTACATTTTGTGCTGCCAAAATAAATGAAGGTATCATTTCTGCAGTTAATAAATTATGGTAAATACATGGACCTGGTATTTTAGTTCCTAAAATTCCACACCACATATTAAACCCAAAACGTTTTTGATGTTTCGATATTTTCTTAACACGCGGATTTTGTTGAGCCTAATAATGCGTATTTGCGTATAAAGACAACAGTAACAATAAGAACAATTGCTCTAAAAACAACAACTTAACAAACAGGGTAATAACGACAAATACTATTTTATTATGATATTAAATTATTTTGCAAATACGGTAACAGGTATTAATGTCCAAGCATTTGTTTGCAAGGCCTACTTAAAAATAACTTTAAAAAATAGAAAAATGCATTTTTTTTTAACTAAAAATTAAAATATGATATGTGAAGCATAGTTGAAATTGTAATAAAAATGGGATCAGATACAGGGTGTACTTTTTTTCGAGCCATATAAAAAAAGAAAGTTGATGATCGGGTCATAAAATCTGAAAAATGCCATCATATAGTAGCTAAAAAGTGCAAATGAAAAGTGTTATTAGTTTTTCTATCTCTTCAAATAAAGTCAGAAAAAAATAAAATCGATATAGTCAAATTTCCGTTTTTGCCAAATATCTCAGCAGGCCATGAAATTTTTTTAAGTTTCTAAACGGCATGTAAATAAGCTTTAAAAACCCAACTTTTTCCTAATTTAACCTAAGCTGTATCTCCAATAGGTACTGAGATTCCCATGCTTAGGATCCTTATCTTGGACACACTGTATAAAAAAAAACGATAAGGTATTCTTGATGATCTCAAAATGGGCATACACAGAGTAAGTATTTCTAATCCACCAAAAAGTATAGTCAACTGCATTTGCAAGGAAAGCTACTCCTTCTTTTAGTTTACAGGAAACCATGGTCGACTTCATTTGTAAGGGGAGTACCGTATTTTAAAATTTAAAGTATGAAAGCCCGCTTTGGAAACGCAGTCAACTAGGGCTTCTCTGTGAATTTAAAGTACGGTAACCCTCCTTGAAAATGCAGTCGACTCTGCTTCTCTGTCGACTTAAAGTAAGGTATTCCGCTTAGCAAATGCAGTGGACTATCCTTCTCTGGGAATTAACCGTACTTGAAGCCCGCTTGGCAAATGCAGTTGACTAGTCTGTGTTTTTAAAAAATGTTTTAAAAACTTTTTCTTTATTGTGTTGTGGTTTCCTTTATCCTTCTCCAAGGTTAAATTTGTAAATTCTACTCTACTGCAAGGTCCTGCTAGTCCAACAATATGAAAACAGTCACGCACACCAATAAAGAGCGTGCAAAAAAGTAATATTTTAAAGAAGCTTGTAGAAAAAAACATTTTCGGCCGTCGTAACTTCAGTTTATTATTGAGAACGAATAGAGATAGAACTTTCCGAAACGTTGTTATAAAGAATAAAACAAAAGCAATCAAAATCCCAATCTGTATTAGTATTTCAACCAGATCATTGTCTACAACATTTAAATGACGTTCAATTTCTCGGTTTTTATCAAATTTTGTTAGGTTTTTTAAAGGTTGCAGTTAGATCCTGAGTCTTTTGGTTAAAATGTAGTAAGTATTTTTTTTAAATACATGTCTATTTTTATTGATTGTGTTGGTAGGGTTTTTTTGTGTTTTGATTTAAAATATACAAATTATTTCATTTATTTCTTTTTAGCTTTAGTGAGATGTCCCAAATGCAACAAGGGATACAAACATCCAATGTCCGTTAAAAATCATTTAAGGAATGAGTGCGGTGTTGAGCCCAGATTTTCTTGTAAGGTGTGCTTTAGAAAATTTACCCAGAAGAATACTCTTATACGCCATCTTGCTAATGTTCATAAAATTGTGTAGAAATCTATTTTTTATTTAAATATACTTACTATACAGAGTGATGCAAAAATCGATCACAAAACTTATGGGGGTGATTCTACTTGACAAAAAATGGTAGAGCTTCATATAATTTTTTTTTTTTTAAATGTCATTCGTTTTCGAGTTACAAGCCGTCAGAGTTCAATTTTTATTTTGATTTTTTCGCCATATTGCATTTATTTTTTCACCAATACAGTTGATATTTGGCATACAAATCGAGCTTTGCAGATTCTAAACTTTTAAGACATAAGTACTTTTTTAAATACCGCCAAAAGGCATTTTACCTAAAACTTAAAATTTATTTACATCATAAGTTTTTTATTTTGACAGATATTGCAAAGCTTGGGGCGCCAAATAAGTAGAATCACCCCTTAAGTTTCGTGATCCATTTTTGAATCACCCTGTATTCCCACCTACCTCTCCTCTGAATTTTTTAAATAGTGGCGAAGCGTGGACTAATATAGACGTGGGCGAAGTCGCATTGGCCTTCTTTTCTTTCGTTGCCAAAATTAATCAATAAATATAATATATCTTACCAAACATGCTTTGATATTACAAATCTACTAATAAGATTAGGTTAAAAGATTGACCATTTTTATTTTGACTTTTGACACTAAAAACCTGGTTCCTAGGTACCTTTTCTTAGAAAAATAAGTAATGTCAAAGTTAGACTTTTAGTTAATCAGTTTTCAAAAAAGATTTTTACGTTTTTAGTCAGATCAACAGTAATTTTTGGCAGAAAGTTTACCACAGTTTTGAGGGGCTCAGTTCCGTCTGGCAGTCCCGTTAAGAACTTATTTTATTGGATTATGATAAAATAACTTCGCCCGAAGGCCCTTGACCCTATCTTTAGGGGTATGAGAACCAATTTTTGGGTGTCAGAAGTCAAAATAAAAATGGTCAATTTTTTTAACCCACCCTTCTATTTATGATAGTAAAAAGTAAGTAGGTAAATTCACAGTAGGAGAATATTGAATAGTATGTAGATTAAAAAAGATTTTATTTTTTACAAAAGCAATATTTTAGTTATTCTTTGGGCACTTTTTATTGATAACGAATACTTAGTAAATAACTCCTGCTACTGACTTTCAAGAGGACAGACCTCTAAATGCTTAATGCTTGGGCGAGCACCCACTTCGCCCACGCCTAGCTAGACCACTGTTTTGAATCATCGTGTACTTACAATACATGATATTTATACAGTGCACTTTAAATAAAATGAGCAACCTCATACAATTCTGTTATTTCTATTATGTTAATCCTAAAGCCGCGTATAGATCTGCACACGCATACGCTGAGTAACTACACACACGCATGTGTGCTCAAGTCGTGCGCGCTCAGATCATTCGTCTGAAATTTTTATTGCTACGTATGCGTGCGTGCACACGGCGCTCCGGCAAGAGCGCCGAAAGCATGCACACTTACTTGTATCCCATAATATGGGATATTTTTCATCCTGGTCAATAAGCGCCAGGCAATCTTCATTGGACCACTCCATTTTAATCAATAAACAAAAACTTTCACTACAAAAATCCCGAGAATACAACAACAGACCATTGTTTCTGTCCAAACTGAGCGCGAACGCATACGCATGTTTCTTTGAAGCGTTCTCAAGTCATTCGCGAGAAGCAACGCATGCGGCGAGAAGCCACGAGAGCGACGTCCACATTTGCACACGCATGTGAATGTGTCTTCGCTTAACGTATGCGTGTGCAGATCTGTACGCGGCTTAACAAGTCAAAATTTATTTTTAAAAGTACATATTTTTGTGGCAATATTTACTCGTTCAGGCTTATCCCTGTCTCAAAATATCAGTACTTTTGTATGATCAAGTCAACTGACTTACTGGGCGCACTGAGACCTAAACTAATGAATCTAGCGAGTAACAAGTGTTGTTATTTTCATTTCTTAAACTTTATTATTTCTTTACAAATAATTATGTGTATATTTTTAGAATCTGTAACTTGTTCTAAAGTGCAATAAAACGTATAAAAACAAAAGATCACTTAGTACCCATCAACATTCTGACTGCGGAAAGAGCAGTACTATGTTTGGATGCGACATCTGCAGTTATACGTCAAAACGATGGCACAGTATCAAAAGACATAAAATTTTAGTCCATGGGGTTAATGTTGTTAAGAGCAGCTAATAAAAACATATTTTATATGGGCTAATAATATAAAATTATTTAATAAATATATGTAGAGTTAATATTTATAGCGATATTTTGTTGTTAATAAAGTAGCTTGTTACTCACCAGTGAGTTACCCGTGTAACTTTTTAAGTGCTAAGTATGCATGGCTTCATAAAATAATGTTTCCACAATCGTGCGGTAAGTACACATGCACACATGCACCATTTTTGAGCGGTAACTACCAATTGTACAAGGTGTTCAATTTTCAGGTAACCCTTGTATCTCAGTTGACAGAGTAACTTATCATAAGGTAAAAACTCATTATATTATAACAACAAAAAATACATATTAGAACCACTTAATACGTGTTAAATTGAAAATAAACAGAATTTAGTATGTTGACAATAAATCTAAACATAATATATTATGAGGACGAGCACAAAATGCTACTCATTTCCCACAAGTATGACTTTTGCAGCACGAGCCACAGGCGAGTGTTGTAAGCATTGACGTGTAGTAAAGGATAAAATGTCATTGGTTTAAGTCATACGAAAGGAAAATGTATTCCGCGCTGGTTGCATACTATACTTTTTCACGACACAACTTTCTTGTGGATGTATATCAAGACAAACAATTCTAATGGTCTCGATACTTACTAGATATTTTATACTTATATGTGACTAAAAAATAGTAACCTTGGTAGAAGAGTCATATTTAGAACACAAGGTTGTCAAAAACATATAGAAATTGGCGTATTTATGCACATTTGAAACACCTTATTACGGTCGTGGGTAATGGATGTAGGTAATGCATAGGTAATGGCCGGGTAATAAGCCATATTTTTTGTTTAAAATTACTTTAATAACGTACACATGTTTTAATAGTCGTCATTGTTAAATAATAAAATGTTTTCATTCAATGGTCTTTTTTGTTGTGTACACGTCAAAATCTATCTAGAAATAATGGGACCTATATCCCTATTGACCCCTATAACCTGGCCGGTCACCTAAAACAAAATAAAGAAAATTTTTTTAAAAACCCAAAAAATTCTAATTAAAATTTAATTAGAATTTCTGTCACAGTGACAATGACAGAATTATTTACAAATAATAATAATTAAAATATTACTTTCTTTTCTCACTTTTATTCGATAATGAGTATGTTGGCAGTATGATGATGTCTCCAAACCAACAATAATTAACGTATAGTGTGTTATACATTTTTGATGTAGAATTTAATACAGAGTAAAAATTTGATAAAATACACAGGGTCTTTCATTTAAAAAACCTACTTGATAGTGGAAATTATGTTTTTGAAACACCTTGTATATTAATTAATAATGTCAGTAAAAATAGTGTATTCAAATAAACATATCTTATTTTAAATTTGTGTCTTATACAGGAGCAAAGTGATTTCGTGTATAAATAATGTTGGGATGCATATGTATTATATTTGCATAAAGCTTTTTGTTTTTGAACTTATTTATGCTATATCTATGTATTGTTGTGTTTTTCTCTATTATGTTATCAAATATGTATAGACGCTTGTATACTTAGTCATTAAGAAAGTAAGTGTGTCTTTATTAGTAACTACAGCAGCTGTTGTGCCTTGGGATAACTTAGAAGCATCTGTATATATCTTATCGCCCTCAGGTAAATTGTTTAATAGAGATAGGAATTCGGCTTTTGTCAAAAGTGGAGATATGTCATGTTTGTTGTATTGTGCTAGATTTGTAATACAACGTTTTCAATAATCCATAAAGTAACAGAAAATTATACATTTCAACTCTAAAATTCTAATTCTAAAACACACAAAAAATAATACAAACAAGTTAAAAGATTTGCGAACTATTAGAAAATTTGAAAAAATACCCTAGTGACAATGTTGCGAATATCTTATTTGTCACTAGTTAAAAAAAATTTAGTTACTTAATATTGGTGCATGCATGATTTGCTGTTTTATTTTATAGATAAGAGATACAGATAAAAAGTAGATATGTCTAAATATTTTATGAGAGCTGTGATAAAAACCACGTGATGAGTGCAATAACAATAATATAATATTTTATGTTTTCCCCATCTATTTATTGATCTGTAATACCTTAGAAACGGAATATGTCATGGTAGAAATAATACCTGCTATCAAACCTAGGGCATTATGATAATGCCCGCTTATAATGCCCTAATGCGCTAATATGGAAATGTTATTGCTTATCCAATTTTATTTCTCTTACAATAAAGATCAAGTTTATACAAAACATATGTATTAAAATAAAATCAATAACTTACCAGTTCCTGAAAATATGCCATTCAAACGGTTTCGGTTATTTGAAGAATTGCGTTCGCATCTTTCCAAATACCAAATATGCCATACTCCCGATCATACTGTTGCCTTGATTTAACTGGCAATAGATTTTCGGTCGCTTTTATGGCCTTTTCTCTTATATTTTGTGGATTTTCTTCCATTTTGAGCAAATCGTTAAATAAAAAATGCCAACTGACTAACTGATAGAAACATCAAAGTTAAACTTAACACCAGTCATTATCTACTTACGTATACAGGTACAGGTGCAACTTATTTTCTATATTGCGAATAAATAATGTAATTAGTCATTGAAAAACTCTTTTTTGGGTAAAACATAAAGCATTGTATGCACCACGGGCTTTACTGGACTATAATGCCCATCAGGTCGAAATCTAGACCTCGGGCCAGAGGCCCTCGGGCTATTTCGACCTTCCGGGCATTATAGTCCTAGTAACGCCCTTGATACATAAATAGCTAATATGAGAGCTGTGATAAAAACCAGGTGATGATTGTAAAAACAGTAATATAATATTTAATTCTTCTGGTTAGTTGTGTTTGTAAAAATTTCAAATTTATTTTTACTTCAAATACAACTTTTATTTTAGCTCTACGATGTGATAAATGTTCCAGAACCTATACAGCAGTTCGTTCGCTGAAGTTTCACCAAACCTACGAATGTGGCAAACTCCCGTCATTTAAGTGCTCTTTTTGCAAATATAAATCTAAAAGAAAAAGTTGTGTAAAGAAGCATGGTTTGGTCAGGCACCCTCTGGAATTATCTCAATGTGGGGATAATTATTATACCATGCTTTAACCCTTATCCACAGAGATCCGGTCATTTACACCGGCGGAACTTACCGATTTCTGGCACTTACTTTTGTCGTAAATCGTAAAAAGTGCATGTCTTAAAGCAATCAAAATGTTAAAGTTTAAAGTACGTCACCGGTCAATTTTACTGATCTGTGTTATGTACCAATTTTAAAATATATACCGGGTGTTGCTCCGTCAGGCGGGACATAGGGAATCCCATGTAAATTTTGAAGTAGTCAAATATTGGCTCCCCTAATTATTTTAGAAGAAAATATTATTAGGATTTTTTAAATAGCACAAAAAGTTGTACCCAGTGTACAAATTTCAGCTCTTCTCAGTCCGCCAGCTAAGAGATAAATGCTAAAATAAGTTACGAATCTCCTATCTTCTTACGCGCCTTGTATTATTAGAAGTTTATTATAAAATACTAGAAAAATTATTTAACCTCTTACTCTCAAGTTGTCAGATCAATGTCACATCATTCTTAAATAATGAACTACTTAAATCAAGAAAAAATCACTATTATAAAATGGTTTTACCAAGGAAATAGTTATCGAAGAGTAGCGGACATGTTTGCAGCCTATTTTCCCAATAGGCCAATACCAAGTAAATCGACAATAGCACGGACGATAAAAATTTGAAACTACAGGCACAGTAATCAATAATTGCAAATGTGAAGAAAATTGACGTGATCTTTCGCCAAACGTTTTTTTCTATGGGGACATTTAAAAACTAAGCTACCAATAAAAAATATGAAAATTTAGTCCAGCTAAGGAATGCTATTTCCGCTGAATGTGCCAGAATATCGATGTACCAACTAGCCAACGTAAGAAATGAGTTTTATAATCGTTTGGGTTATTGTCTGGCAGTTAATGGAGGAATATTTGAGCCTTTGGATTAAATCCTGATATTTTCGTCATAAATTGATTTCTAAATGTAGAAAAATTTGTTTTATTGTCTTGCGTAACTGTGAGTGCATGTGTTGGAATTAGCTGTAAACTAAAAAAAATGCGAGGATTCTTTTTGAAATTCCCGTATAAAATCGTTCAGTTTTGGCAATGACATTATAAATTAATGATCTAAATTGTCACTGATAAATCGATATGGTGTTTTTATTATTGATTTCTAGAGTACAGGGTGCATAATGAGATACTACGTTGCAGAAGTATTAAGCAGTTTACTCTTTACTGGTTGGTTGAAAAATGCTCAAATTTTTATTTTGTGTGGAACTTACTATGCTCTTCAATAAATCCTTATAGCATTTTTTCTAAAATAATTAGGGGAGCCAATATTTAACTACGTCAAAATTTACTATGTCCCGCTCGACGGAGCAACACCCGGTATATGTTTTTACATTTTTATAAATGCCCTTTTGATTGTAATCTGAGGACCATAAAAGAAAAATATAATAAAATTACCATCATGAGGATACTACGCTAAAATGGCCGAAAGAAGAGGTTTCTGATGGGAGCAATATCAAATAAGATCTCGAATATACAGAATCAGCTAAATAACATAACACATAGGCAATGTAAAGAAAAGAGACAATCTAGCGTGAATACCTGCATGTAAACACATCTGATTGGATTAGTCACATACATCCTTTTTTGTTGCTTTATTCGACGATATCCCAATACCTACCTGCTTAACCAGTATACCATCGGATCATGACACTGTCTCAGATATCGAGGTCCCCAAATAAGATAAAGAAAATAAAGATGACATTGAAAAGACAAAAATATTTTGCGATGACAACTTCTTAAATAGTAACAGTCGCTACAAATGACCAAAAATGTTGTCTAGTTTCTAAGAATACACTTACGCTACAGCATACCAGCATAAAATAGTTATTTTTGTACCAAGGGCGTAAAATAGAACTTTTACGCCCGCGGCTAAAAGTTGCTCCTCGAGGGCAACAATCAGCTGTGCGCGTAAAAGTGCTTTACGCCAGAGGTGCAAACAATATTTTTGTAAAACTGAAACTATTATACAAGCATTCCCTGTAGTTAGGAGAAAATTTCCCGGCTCTTAATGTTTCAAATTGTAATCAGCATACTTTTAACATATGTTTAATTAAATAAATTGTTGTATTACCAATAAAAATTAAGCATTTTTAAATTTTTAATTGTTTATTAAATTTATAAATGCGGGCGTTTTTAATACTTTTTGCCCTAGGGCGTAAAAGTGCTATTTCACGCCCTGATTTATAAATGCAGGCGTTTCTGATACTTTTTGCCCTAGGGCGTAAAAGTGCAATTTTACGCCCGGTCATACAAAAACACTTATAAACCATATTTTTAATTTAATTTTATTTGTAATTGTTTATTTTTTCTTTTTTGTAAATAAAAACTACAGCGTGCGGTAGTTTTTCTTTCATGTCCATAAATATTTTTTTATTTCATATGATAAAAATATGACAATAAAAATAATTTTATTATATCTACTGTTCTTTTTATCAAAAAAATTCTTTTGAACTCTATTAAATGCAAATAAAAAATCTTAAAACTAATCTGTATACAATAATAAAATAAACGTTTTGGTTGTCCATGTTTGTATAAAAGACAGCCGATCAAAATCACCGAACGTCTGTGGTTATGTTCCAAAAGCGGCACCCTGTGGTTAAGGGTAAAAGGTGTCTTTACAATTTTAAAAAAATTTGCGTAACTTTTTTGGCAATGAAATTTTCTTCAACACGCACGTGTACTTTTCTGACTTTAAAAATTACTACTATTTTTTTTATCATTAAACAACCAACAAACCTGCAATTTTGGTAATTATGTAAATGGTTTTATAGATTCCTACCAACTACAATAAAATTGTCAATAACAATAATCTTTAACTAGGAGAGCGTCAATGTTTGTTAAAGAATATTTTAACCTATTTTGTCTTTTAAATAACAGAATAATATCGTCAGTGTAAAGGTTAACCATGGGGTTTTTAAAAAAGTAAATACTGGAACATATACAGGTCCGGATAAGACCACAGTATAAAAATTATTTTTAGTCTATACAGGGTGTCTCAAAGAGTGTGACGTATCAAAGTTATATTTTTTAAATGGAACACCCTATATTTTATGACGGTTTAGATTCTACTTTAAAAAATAACTCAAGTTTGTTTATAGTACTAGAGTGTCTAATTTTATTCGTTTTTGTGATATTTGATTTTTTGAAAAATGCAGAGGTAAAATTAAATTGATTTTACTTTAACACTTTTAACACTTTAAACTTTAAAATGTGTAACAAGATTAGAAAAAGTCTGCCATATCATACGTAGGTCAAATCAAGATCAAATATTGTACAGGGTGATCAAAAAATAATTTCAATTTTTCAGAAAATCAAATAGCCATATCTCTCTTATTTTAAATGGAACACCCTGTATTTTTTTACGTCACATGATGACAAATAAAATACTCTTTCAAATGGTGTATAGGTTGCCTATACCTATCTTTTGTGCTTTTTAGTAAAATCTGTTTTTACAAATTTTTAGTCCAAATGTTTATTTAAATTAAAGTTGGCTGTGACATAGCAGCCATTAATATTTTCTTAAGAAAATAACAACGACCATTTATTGATTACTAGTGTTTTAGTCAGTTTAAAAGAAATTTCAATGATTTTAAATAAAAACCCTTCTTCTACAACAACAAGATGATATAATACTGGTAGGATGTGAAAAAAATGGTTTACTTTAGTCTAGAGTTAATCCTGAAAAATATTCAGGAGAAACCATCTGATAACCTTAATAGTTGCTTTAAAAAATTTGACACAGTGATTATGGATAATGGAAGAAACGAGTTATAGGTCACAGAATGTCGTCATAACTGACCAGAGGCGTTATTAGGATTGTTTAAAAACACAAGTTTTATCATTACCACATTCAGCTGAAATAAGTGTTATTGGAAGTAGCATTATAAGCAACTAATGAATTTTTTTTTCTGTGAATTTTAAAAATAGTGGCAGATAATACAAAATCTTTTAATTTTTGTGCTTTTTTCCCAACAAATTTACATTTTGCAATAACGGTATTAGTAAATAGGCATATAGCTATATCACAGCCCTACTTACATTTAAATAGACATTTGGAATAAAAATATAGTTAAAACGGAATTTACTTAAAAAGTATAAAAAAGATAGGTATAGGCAAACCTATACACCATTTGAAACAGCACATTTGGTTTTGTCATCATGTGGTGTAAAAAAATACAGGTGTCCATTTAAAATAAGGAGATATTGCTATTTGACTTTCTACAAAAATTGAAATTATATTTTTTGAGTCACCCACAACACAATCTATGATCTCGATATGGACCGCCTACGTGTGATAAGGCAGACTTTTCCCCTAATCTTGTAACAAAATTTTAAAGTTTGAGGAGTGTATATTATTTATGTTTAAAATAAAATTAATGATTAATTCACCCCTGCATTCTCAAAAAGAAAAAATCAAAATATCACAAAAACTGAATAAAATTAGACTGCATAATAATAACAACTTAAAGTATTTTATGTGGGAGTATAAAACCGTCATAAATATAGAGGTGTTCCGATCAAAAAAGCCGCCAACTGATACGTCACGCACAGCCACATCCTGGGGTTAATTTTATACTGTATTTATTGACGTATATGGTTCGGTATCTACTTTTAAAAACCCCAACCCGTCGGTGAGCGTACCGAGACCTGAGCGCCTAGTGTGCTTTGACCTTAATTCGCAAAGTGCGTAACTCCAATTTTACAGTAATGTGTGGGTAGTCTATAATAAAAAAATATTTAAATATTGAAGAAAATTAATTGCTTAAGTTAAATTTATTGATTTTTGCCATCGTAGAATTAAAATGAATTAATGTTATTGTTGATTGTATAAATATGTTATAAATAAAAAGATGTTCAGTTTCACCTTGTATTTTCTGTAAAACAAATATCGAAAAATTTTGGAATTACCGAAATTTTTGTCTTCACATTAAGAAAATATTTTCTTATTGTTAAAAAACGTTAAACGTGCGATATTTTTAGCCACAGTTGGACGTGACACAATTACAACTGTTTTTAAAAAAGTTATAAAAAAATATAAATAAATTTATAATTTTTTATGTTATATTTAAAAAATTAAAACAACAGTATTATATGTTTATTGTAATATCACATATAAGGTATGTAAATTTACAAATATTTTTATACAACTTCTGTAAAAATTGGTTTTAATTTTTGTTGTTCGAAAGTGGCTAAAAATAACTTATTTTTAACGTTATAAATTAACATTTTTTAGTGTATCCAAGTTTCTAACAAACAACACAAAAATGGAATAAATAGGCATTTAAAAAATAAGGGCTACTTTTTTTTCTTTAAATAAACTATAGTTTAAAAACTTATTTTTTAAAATTTTAGTTTATAAATTCTATTGTCCCCGATGCTCGAAAGGCTATAACCTCAAACCAAGTTTTGCTAACCATTTAAAAGACTGTGGCAATGAACCAAAATATTCTTGCATATTTTGCAACTTCAAAAGTAAAAGGAAAGGAAATTTAAATCGACATTTGGATGAAAAACATAGTATTAAATGCTAAAGGGGCTTTTTGTAGGAAGAAAAATATTTTCATAAATATATTGATTCAAAGAAAACCTTTGTCTCTGTGATTTTTTTATCTTTGGACAAACCACGAAGGCTAAAAGCCTAAATACTAACGTACCGTGGGTGTCTTAAGCGAGGTAAGAGGGAGTTTGTTGACACGGGACTTAAATACTTAAAGATTTGGGGGAAGGAAAGACCTCCGCGGGCAGCAGGTTCCACAACCTAGAAATCCTAGGGATAAAAGAACGAACAAAGTGGGAAGTTCGGGGCCTGTCCAGTTGGACCGCATAGGGATGCATACGCGCGGAACCACGAGTTTCTCTGTTGGGAACCGTAAGCGGAGGAAATATACTGGACAATTCTTCAGAGCAGAAGCCATGGAAGTATCTATATTATGTTCGGTCTAATTAGTTATACCCGGTATTTTTAATAAAATCAAATAACAAAGGGTAAAGATATTAAAATACTACACTGAAATTAATATTTTATAAATGTACAACGTAGGGCGTGAATTATTTTTGGCCACTGTTGAAAGTCACAAAATTACAACTGACTTTTACAGAAGTTGTATAAAAATATTTGTAAATTTACATAACTTATACACTGTGTGCAAAAGTCCCGGAACCCCTTAATAATTCGCAAATGCAGCTCATTAATTATCGAAAGTCTTCCAAATAAAGTTTATAGATATATTTTAGATCTATTTTATAAAAATATGTTTACATGTACAGGGGGCATCACAACGAAGATATAGACACAAGTTACCTTTTTTAAATGGAATGGTGTATATTTTATTGGATTTTTGAATTCTCCACAAAATTTTAACATGACTTTGTGCAACATATGCTATACCTAAACTCACTAGTTTAAAAGATACAAGGGTTTAAAAAAATATAATGTAAATATTTATTAATTTTTAAAATATGAAAACACTTATTAATAAAAACAGAATTGACACAAAAATAACTTGTAAACACTTAACCTATTTAATAAAATGTTGAAAGTGATGAACTAAAAGGGAGAATAAGAAGAGAATGTGAAAACATTACTCCGAATATGCTACAAAATGTTACAAATACTTTTTATTACAAAGTAGCACATTGTCAAGCCGTTCAAGGAGGTCACTTCCAACATTTAATTAAATAAATTAAAAGGTTAAGTGTTTACAAGTTATTTTTGTGTCAATTCTGTTTTTATTAATAAGTGTTTTTATATTTTAAAAGTTAATAAATATTTACATTATATTTTTTAAACCCTTGTATCTTTTAAACTAGTGAGTTTAGGTATAGCATATGTTACACAAAGTCATGTTAAAATTTTGTGGAGAATTCAAAATCCAATAAAATATACACCTGTCCATTTAAAAAAGGTAACTTGTGTCTATATCTTCGTTGTGATGCATCCTGTACATGTGAACATATTTTTATAAAATAGATCTAAAATATATCTATAAACTTTATTTGGAAGACTTTTCGATAAATGAGCGCATTTGCGAATTATTAAGGGGTTCCGGGACTTTTGCACACAGTGTAAATGACATTACACTGAACCAGTCATAATGATCTTTTTTTATTATACAGAGTGATACAGAATGTTGTTAAAAAACAATAATGCAGATTTTACAAAAAAAATTAAAAAAAAGTTTATATAAGCACGAATCTACACATTTTTAGTTCTAAAGATAGAGGGTGTTAGACTTTAAAAAATCTAAAAAAATTTAAAACACCTATTTTACTAAAAAAATTGGACTGGATATAAACCCTATTTAAATAAGTATTTAATGTTGTTGTTACATAGCTGCTAATGGAAAAAATTATAAAATCTGACTTTAAAAAAAAAATTCACAATGCTTTATTTGGCGTCTAAAAATATACAATGGATTATTTTTTTTTTTAATTTAAAAGATACAAGAAAAAAATTAAAAGACATAAAAGCTATATTTTTACTCTAAAAAAGAGTACACAATGTTTTCACACTTTTACACAGTCAGTGGCGTACCATACACTGTCAGTAGCCGCTCGAGACTCCACTAAACTAATTAAATAAAATTAAGTTAGTAATAAATTACCTTCTTTTTGCCATAAGTAACATTGCCGAATTTAAATAAATTGGATAAAGGATATTTAAGATATTAAAAAACATGTTTTTACAAGTTTAACACCAGTTACCTTGAGAACGAAGAATTTGTGGACTCATGTTTATATAGTATCTTTTTTCCTATTTAAAAAATTAGAATCTGCCCCTAAATGTTCTGGTTCTCAAAAACATTTTGTAACTCCCTGTATATTTTACATGTTCAGTGTTATATCAAATATAGATTATGTATGTTTTTACATAAATTTTGCAAAATTTAGTTGTATTTTTTGTCACGTACGACTTTGGCTAAAAATAACGCCAAAGTTGTAACTTGACAAAATATTTTTCAGTGTACTTGACAAACGTTTTATCTGTTTAACACTCCACAAAGGCTCTATGCCTAAGTACCAGAGTACCGTGGGTGTCGGGTTATTACCCCTTTTTCACGCTGTTCCGTCAACGTTATCCAAGCACTGAAACATGCAATTTTTGCATTTTACAACACCTTTTAGACAACGCGGTAGTGCCACCACGGACGTTATTTTTTTTTTTAAAATAACTACTACCTGGGATAGGCAGAATACTACACAGTGGTTTGCCAAGCCATCTATGAGGTGACGAGCGATTAAAATGCCAATGTCCGGTTCCGAGATTCGAACTCGGATCGCTGCGGTGAGAAGCTGGTACGTTACCGCTGCACTACGCTCGCCACAACGTTACTTTCCAAATTAAATTGACGGCAATATAATGCCATTTTATCATTTATGAAACAAATAAACATTTAAAAATGTTAGATCTGAATTTACTTTTATTTACCGGTAAATTCGATAAATAAAAAAAATACATGAATACAATGTTAAATAAACATTTATTTTCTTTAGATAGGTATGCCTGCCGTAACTGTCCAAAACATTACAAAAACAGGGGACACCTAACTAGTCACCTTAAACATGAATGCGGAAAGAAACCAACAATAAAATGTCCATTTTGTACAGCAACATTTCATCATAACTACCACGTCAATCTGCATGTAAGAAGAAAGCATTTAAAAGAAATTAAATTGGAAACATTTGGTTAAAAAATTCGTTACAACTGCTAAAAAACACACAAAAAACCCCGCTAAACGCTAGTTATTTTTTAGTCACAGACGTGACAAAATTACAACTGACTTTTACATAAGTTGTGTAAAAAATATTTGTAAATTTACATAGGGTAGGGCGGGGCTAGTTGAGCAATTTTTCACTTGATCGGTTATAGCTCCTCAAAAATAAGTCTTAATGGCTTATAACGCATACTGATGGATTAGCAATTTATTCCTTATTAATAGTGTCCATAGTAGTTTTTTTCTAATAAGTCGAATTTAGGAGCTACATCTATTTTAATGTAGATAGTCAAGTATGCCCAACGTACCCCATAGGTGGGGTAAGTTGAGCAAGGGTATGGGGCTAGTGGAGCACTTAGAAAGTATAGTCAAATCATGGCTTGAATGTTAGATACGTTTACAATAAAAATACATTTTGACAATTTGCTTTTTATATTTATAATCTTATAGTGACAAAACAACAAATCTTATTAATAAAACAGCAACGTACCTAGCTTAGCTTAACTATTGGATTTAATATCTATCAATTCATCTTCGTTTTTAAACTTTTTAAGCAGTTTTATTTTGCTTCTCTTGTAATGCCTTCTGTATCTGTTAAAATTGCAGCTTTTCTTGGACCAGCCTTTGGGTATGGTCGAACTATTTCCAGAGAAAATTTATAAGTTAGATAGGTCAGCTCGTTTTCTTTGTTGCTTGTATAAAGTTCGGGTTGCAGCCTCTTTTAAATCTTGAGAAGACTTTAGTGTTTTACTGTTATAAGTCCGTATCCTAAAAAATAAAAAAAAAACATTTTATACTTAAAACCGTGGGGTTAGTTGGGCAACTGTAGCTCAACTAACCCCAACCTGAAATTTTAAAGAAAAAGTGAATTTATTAAAAAACCGGTTAGAATTGTATTCAAAATCTTTATACATATTAAAACTGCAATAAATTTACTTAAGATTAACACTTACCTGATTGAGAACGGAATACATTTAACTATTACAGATAAAATTTTCCGGCTTGCAATTATTTTACTTTTTAATCACAAAATAAACAATGCGCACGGATACTTTTCTCGATCGCCGCGTCACCACTAGTGGTTGCACAATCAGTTCCCCTCGCGCAACCCCTTCTTTGCGCTATTTAATGCTTTCGCGTGCGGTCGATAGTTTTTGAGATATTTTGATTGCCCAACTTACCTCTATGCTCAACTAGCCCCGCCCTGATATTTACTTATTATTGTACAGAGTGTTACAGAATGATGTTAGACAAAATTAATGGCAAATTTTACATCAGAAAATACAAAGAAATTATTTATAAGCAGGGATTAACAAATTTTAGTTTTAAAGACAGTGGGTGAACTTTTAAAAAAACTAAAAAATTCGAAAACACTTATTTTACTGAAAATTTTTAGACTGGATATAAAACCTATTTAAAATAAAAGTTAGTAAAGTAAAAATACACAATAAAGTAGATTTGTTTTTTTAATTAAAAAAAAGATACAAGAAAAAAATTGAAAGACATAAAAGCTGTATTTTACTCTAAAAAAGAGTACACAAATTTGTCACACTTTACACAGTCAGTGGCGTACCGTACACTGTCAGTAGCCGCTTGAGACGCCACTGAAATAATTATATAAAATTAAGTTGCGCATAAATTACCTTCTTACTGCCATTAGTAACATTGCCAAATTTAAACAAAATTGGATAAAGGATATTTAATATATTCAAAAAAAAACACATTTTTTTACAAGTTTAACACCAGATATCTTGGGAAAAAAGAATTTGTGGACTCATGTTTATATGATTTCTTTTTCATATTTTAAAAAGTAGAATCTGCCCTTAAATTTCCTTAACAACATTCTGCAACTTCCTGTATATTTTACATACTCAGTGTAATATTACATATAGGTTATGCAAATTAACAAATGTTTTTACACAAGTTTTGCAAAATTTAGTTGTAATTTTGTCACGTACGACTTTGCCTAAAAATACGACCACTTGTGAAAATAGCAAATAGCACACTGATTTCATGCATAGAAAATGCGTTATATCACACTAGTGTTGCAAAGTGCTACAGCACTAGTGTTGCAAAGTACTTTACAACACTGGTGTGATACATATTATGATGTCATTCTAAAAACTGCTATTGGTTTGCAAGTGACATATTTATTGTAGTGACAGTAAAAAAAACTTTTTATTTACCTTAAACGGTAGAACCCAAATTAGCGAAAATCATCTTATTTTATATTTATTAAAATTTACGAAAAAATAAAAACATAAACAAAAATAGACATAACCACAAAAAACAACTTTCACTGACTGGCACAGTGTTGTCAGGTAAGTAGATCAAATTTAAAATCTCCCTTCTACCTTTGAGCACGTACTTTATAGAGGCAGCCTTGCCGCTTGACCGTTCGACCTAAAGCGCCAGAGAAAAAAGCCTATAGATCAAATTCCTTCCTCTCTTTCTTCGTGTACTCAAACAACTAGTTAAATCTTTTTTAATCCTAATTAAACCTAAGGCTAATACACACTTTATGAATCCACTTTCTTTTATCCATTCATAAATAGAATCAGACCCTTCCGACGTTGCCAAATGCTTTCCATATTTTGCATGGTAACTGACGTTTGGTAGTCGTTTTCCTTACTTTAAGGACTTTAGGTTATGCATTTACAATTTTCATATTTTTATATTTTTCTTAAAAATATGAGGAAAAACTATTATTTTACTTAATTTTACATGTGATGTTCAGTTTCATTAACTCGTTTTACCAATTTTACCCCACCCAGCACCCCTTTTCACTCCCCGGTCCCGTAAGTTTATTTACTGATATTTTTTAAAAAAACGGAATATTTTGGATATGCACCACTTACGTTTTATTTAGAAGAGTGTCTAAAATATGTAAGAATCGATAATTTTTAAAAAAACCTTATAATAGCAGAAAACCGTATTAAACTATTAGCGTTATTACCTAACAAAACCATACAATTTTTATTAAGTGAGGGCCTTTTTAAATTCCAAAATGATAAAAGTTATATAATGCTTCTAGGTAGGTGATTTTCGATGTAAAAATATTGTCAAAACAGTATAATATAGCAGTGAGGAAAAGTATATATCACACTAGTGTTGCAAAGTAAATATCACCCTAGTGTTGCAAAGTTCTCAATTGTTTTTATTTTTCTGAACAGACAAACTTTAATTTATTTTTTTTTGGTGAATAATTTGGTGGTCGTAGGGAAAAATAGTGTACAGTACTCGTGTGAAAATGACTTTCTTACACTCGTGGGTTTGTGCACTCAGCTAACGCCTCGTGCTACAATATTCCCACTCGTGTGAAATTAGTCATTTTCCACACTTGTATGTAATATACTATTTCAGTACTTGACAAACGTTACTTCTTAAACTGACGGCAATATAATGCCATTTTATTATTTATTAAGGCAATAAACATTTTTATGTTTTACCCATCTATTATTGATCTGTAATACCTTAGAAACGGAATATGTTATTGTAGCAATAATACCTGCTATCACACCTAGGGCATTATAAGCGGGCATTATAATAATGCCCGCTTATAATGCCCTAATGCGCTAATATGGAAATTTTATTTCTTATCCAATGTTATTTCTCTCACAATAAAGATCAAGTTTATACAAACATATTATGTAATTAAAATAAAATCAATAACTTACCAGTTCCTGAAAATATGCCATTAAAACGGTTTCGGTTATTTGAGGAATTGCGTTCGCATCTTTCCAAATACCAAATATGCCATACTCCCGATCATACTGTTGCCTTGATTTAACTAGCAAAAGAGTTCGGTCACTTTTATGGCCTTTTCTCTTACAATTTGTGGAATTTCTTCCATTTTGAGCAAATCGTTAAATAAAAAATGCCAACTTACTAACTGATGGAAACATGAAAGTCAAACTTAACACCAGTCATTATCTACTTACGTATACAGGTACAGGTGCAACTTATTTTTATATTGCGAATAAATAATGAAATTAGTCATTGAAAAACTTTTTATGGGTAAAACAAAAAGCATTGTATGCACCACGGGCTTTACTGGACTATAATGCCCATCAGGTCGAAATCTAGCCCTTCGACCTTCAGGGGCATTATAGTCCTAGTAACGTCCCTTGATACATAAATAGCTATAAAATGTTAGATCTGATTTTACTTTTAATTTTACAGATTCGGTAAATTCGATAAATAAAAAATTACATTTATAAAATGTAAAATAAACAATTCTTTTTTAGATAGGTATGCCTGCCGTAACTGTCCAAAACATTACAAAAACAGGAGCGACCTAAATAGTCACCTTAAACATGAATGCGGAAAGAAACCAACAATAAAGTGTCCATTTTGTACAGCAACATTTTATCATAACTACCATGTCAATTTACATGTGAAAAGAAAGCATTAAAAAGAAATTTGATTGGAAACATTTGGTTAAAAAAACTCTTTCACTGCTAAAAAAACACACAAAAAACCGCTAAACGCTGGTTATTTTTAGCCACAGACTTGACAAAATTACAACTGACTTTTTTAATAGTTGTGTAAAAGGTAACGTATGTCCTAAAAGTTTTGACACACAATATTTATCGGTTTTTTTTAATGAAGAAATTTATTTAAACACTAACTAGTTTTATTATAAATTACAACTTAATACTTAACTTAACTATACTATCGAATTATGTGGAGTGGCCCATTCTACTCTACCAGACGCAAATTTCTTCGAATGTCTCTCATGAGGTCCTGGACGAAATTCAGTTCAATTTCTCTTAATTTCTCGTAGATTCGCCGTCTTAATTGTTCCTTATCTTGTGCTTTCCAGCCTCCATGATAAACCTTTCTAGAAAGTACGGCCCAAAAATCCTCTATTGGGCAAGCCTGCGGCAAGTTTGGAGGATTATCGTTTTTGGGAACAAAAGGTATGTGGTGTTAATGGATGGTATTTATTTGGGTACACGCCAAAATAAAATTAAAAGTACTAAAAAACCAAAAAAAAATTTAAACAAGTAAAAAGATAATTAAAAATCGACGTTTCGGTTTGACATTAAATGTCAAAACATGTTTGTTTGGTTATAGTGTCATAGTGACATAGATAATTGGTTGCTGTAGTATGTGGTGTTGTCGAAGCCAGTTTTGGGTATCTCTTGAGTAATGGCACGATGCTAGGTCTGGCCAAAACATGATATCGTCATTAGCATGATGTTCGCGGACAAACTGAAGCAATTTGGAAAAGCAGTTATCAACATAGCTCTGAATATTCAAAGCTTCACCCCTCACTCTTCCCATAAAAGGTCGGGATACACCCCTGTTAGAAATTGCGCACCAGACAAGGATTTTATCTGCAATTTTTGCTTTATGTTTGTATCTAACATTGTCAGGGCATTCCTCTACGTTGTCCGTATAAAATCCATCGTTTCCCTTCATTTCAGAATTACTCAAAGTGAAATACTTTTCGTCATCTAAAATAATGATTTTTTCATTGGCAAAATGTACCCGCCTCAGTTGACGACAACATCTTGGTATACGAAGAAGCTGCGCTTGAGAGTATTTGGGGCACTTACGTCTCTTTCGATATTTAAGACCATTCCTCCTCAATTCCAACGATATCGTACTCTTAGAAGATCTGTATTGCCTAGCCAGTCTCCTCGTTGACATTCCAATCTGGTTTTTGCTCTTCTCATCAATCTCTCTGACCTCTGTGCGGTAAATGCACGTGGTCTTCCACTGTTTGGGAGATTCAGACATGGTATTCCCTGCTCGCACTCCGCTATTGTTCTATAAATGGTTCTGCGTGAAATGTTTTCATTCTGGAATATTCGACAGATTTCAGCTTTGGGTATCCGCCCAACTAACTTGTAGATACTTTTTCTTATTTCTAATTTATACGACATCTTAAAGCGAAAACTTCAAAATAAATAAATCTCAACTGACAGTAAATAAAGTAAATAAACTTTTGTTTTCAAAAGCAACTTGATATTATTTTGTTTTTGTTAAAATTGAAGACAATAAGTTTTGTGCCAAGACTTTTGGGACATACGTTATTTGTAGATTTACATAACTTATACAGAATCAGCTTAATAAAGTCGTTCATAGGCAATGTGTGAAAAGGAGACTTACGTGTCTCTACTAGTCTAACATGAATGTTGGCATGTAAACAAGTTGTGACACATTGAGTGACCAATAGTTCTTGTTTTGTTATTGCATTACTGGCTAATATGCACTGAAAAATATTCTGTGACTTTAAAACGTGGGACGTTGGTTATTTTTAGCAGTGCGACAAACTTAAAACTGACTTTCACAAAAATTGTCCAAAAATATTTTTAAATTTATATAACCTTTATGTGTTATTATACTAAACAAACTGTTATTAGGTTGTTATTAATATTACATAAATATTGTAAGATTACATACACGTTAAGTAAATTAACAAATATTTTTACACAACTTATGTAAAAGTCAGTTGTAATTTTGTCACACGTGCAAATGTGGCTAAAAATAAGCAACGTCCAACATTGTAAATTAACAAAACATTTTTTTCAGTGCACCTGTTAATACGATATATATCCTAATTCAAATCAATTTGTTTTGACTTAAGACACGTTATAAGTTGATGTAACGAAAAACTATATTCTTCTTATAAGAATAAAAATGGATTTAGTCAAGTAAACTAATTTTGTCATGTTCTACTGGGCATAAAATAACCCACATCAAATCATTGTAGATTTACAAAATATTTTTTTCGATGTACTTACTGAATCTTATCTCTTAAACTAACTGTGTTAAAATATGACGTTAATCAGTTAAGAATTAGTAAAAAATAAACATCTCAAATCATATGTGCTAATTTTGTTTAATTTTGCAGATTTGTAAATTAAATAAAATTGAAAACAAAAAACAATAATTAAAAATTAAAAAAACATTTTTTAGGTAGACATGCTTGCAGTAACTGCCCAAGAAGTTACAAAAACAAGGGTCACCTGAGCAACCATATCCAAGAATGAATGCGGAAAGGAGCCAACTGTAAAGTGTCCTTTTGCCCAAAAAAATATTATCATAACCACCCGCGTCAATTTACATGTGAGAAGGACGCATTTAAAAAGAAACGTGAAATGGAGACACTTAGTTAAAACACTATTTTTTTAGTACTGCTATAAAAACACCAATATACACACAGAAAACAGAAGTTCTAAAGTCGCTTACTTTTGCACTGAAAAAATATTCTGTAAATTTACCACCTTGAACGGTGGTTATTTTTAAACAAGAGTTGGA